>CACRXK020005440.1:0-28073 GCA_902702795.2 Paramuricea clavata
TGCATTATAGGAGAAAAATATCAAGATTTTCAGTGCGATTTTTACCGAGGGGCAATTCACTCCAAAAATCCCGTACACTTCGTCAAAAAATCCGGAAAAAATCCAGAAAAAATCCATGAAATCCTCAAAATCCGTTGAATCCATCAAAATGCGGAAAATCCTTTAAAAACCACAGAAATCCTTCAAAAATCCACAGAAATCCTTCAAAATCCTCAAAAAAATCCGCAAATCCACAAAAAATATATGAAGTACTTGGTGTAATTTACTCGTAAAGGTTCTTTGCCACGTTCAAAATGGCGGACAGCGAAAGCTATGTAGAAAACGGTGATTATTTTCGCTTTATTCGTCGTAAAAGGGTTTAAAAACACGCTCGAAAAACTACATATTTTTCCTTTATTTTATGTTCCAAAAAAAATATCTCGTCAACAAAACAAGAAAAACCGGTTTTATCTAATTATGTAAAATTACTGTAACGTAAACAAGTCTGCGATCACGTGAATGTCACGATTGTTACAAGCTAAACGCTTACCGTGATCGCTGATATTATATTTCGTTATTATTGGACCACTCTACATTTCCATTTATACGCTCGAGTATATGCTAAGTTTTTTTAGCCTATTACTACTAAATATGTGTTCTTGTTACAATGACGTTATGTTGTAAAATATAATTACAAAACCAAAAGTTATTCACCATTGTCTTTTACTGTTTCCGAAAGAATAATGAACTTGTTTGAATTTTAAACAAAATGACTGCATGCCCAGCCTTCGTTAGTTTCTGAAGGCTGTGGTCCTAGTCCCAGTCCTCTGCTCGATCCTGACGTCCTGGCATAACGTTAACGTCGTACACCAAAACGTTACCTAGCTCTATAGCTCTATAATTAAAAAAAATCCAGAAAAAATCCGGAAAATCCAAACAACCCGGAAAATCCGAACAAATCCCGAAAATCCAGCAAATTTTCTCTTCAAAAATCCGCTAAAAAATCCGGGAAAAATCCGCTAAAAAATCCGCGGATTTTTAAAAATCCGAAAATCCCGTACGCTTTTCTGGAGTGAAATGCCCCTCGATTTTTACCTCCAAAACAAGCGAAATCATAAAATATCTGTGCTGAAACCAGGGGGGTGAAGTACATCGTCGAAAGCTTAGGATCGCGGTTGGGACAGTGGTAGTTGCCATGAATCTAGGGACCAGTAGTCATGGCAATGGCGTCAGATCCGCCATGTTTTTGGCTTCACTTTTTTTTCCCGAGCAGGTCCTCCAGTAATATAGTATAGCTCAGTGGAAAGCACGGAGTCTGACGTATTGTCAGCGTGAAATATGGAAAATAGTAATTAAATAAAATATAATTTATGCGAATATAAACAAACGGACGAATTTATAATATAACGAATTGGAAATTTTCTGCACTAATTCTGGTATTTCTCTAAAATGTCGTGAAAATATGGATTATTTATTTTTAAATACAATCAAGCAAATAATATTGTTTCTCTTGTCGTGTGACTTGTTCAGTTGTACAATATTTGAAGTGATTTTAATGCGGATTTTGTTCACCTCGCATGGTATGTTGATAAAAATATAGTTTATATACTTAATACTGCTAGAATATTTCATAGTCGATTTACATGTAATATTTATAACATACAACATCTTGACACAAAACAGATATGCTGCTTGGAAACAGCGTTGTTATTTAGGCCACATAAAATAAATATAGAATTTTTGTCCAAGCAATTAAGTTACTATATAAAGAACAGAATAATAGTGTCGCCACATTCATGTAGTTCTATAGGCAAATGGTTGATTTGTCAAATATCTAGCTATTATGGATTGTTTCATTATAAACACTGGAATGCTCATACTGGATGGTTGTACAATAAGCAAAATTTGCCTTAGTAAAGTAAGGCAGTATCTAGGCTGGCTTGCATTCAATATATGCAATTTGTAGTTATAGTTGTATATATAGGCACAAAAATGGCTGAAATAGTTTAAAATTCAATAAAATGTCATTGTGTTGACATAAGAAAATATTCTACCAAAACTGTCTGTACCAGTGTAGGTAGTACCAATGTGAAAATGCTGTGCTGAGTGGTTATATTACTACCTTAAAAAATAAGCAGAAACTTGACGTTTCGAGCGAAGGCCCTTCGTCAAGAAGGGCCTTAGCTCGAAGGGCCTTCGCTCGAAATGTCGAGTTTCTGCTTATTTTTTAAGGTAGTAATATAACCACTCAGCACAGCAAAATATTCTACCAACTGTTTTTGTAGCCATAGGTGTTAATTTAAACCATGCAATTAATGCTCAATATATCTTACATAGATTCATAGTGACATACAAGTCTATGCCACTACACCACTGCAAATCTGCATTCATAGTTCATACGATTGAGCATCTCATGGTTTAAATTAACACCTACGGCTAGAAAAACAGAATATTTTCATGTCAACACAATGACATTGTATTGAATTTTAAACTATTTCAGCCATTTTTGTGCCTATATATACAACTAACTACAAATTGCATATATTGAAGGGAAATATATTTCATTCTAGATTTGTTTTACTTCTTAATTTTTTCCAACTATTGTAGGATTATAGGGGATGTTTTATATGTAATGCAAGCCAGCCTAGATACTGGCTTGCTAAATTTACTAAGGGCCTGTTTATATGGAAGCCGCGGCTGGCCCGCTAAGCGAGACAGCCCGGTAAGCGAGATCTCGCAGTGTAGTTATTTTCTTAGTAAAAATTATTGTGCGTTTATATGGACTCGCTTGAAAGAGGCGAGATCTCGCTTACCGGGATGGAAATTTCTCCATATAAACACTCACAAGCAGGCTATAGGCTGGTTGCCGGGGTGAAAGTTCAAAGATACCGCCGCAAGCTATCAAAACAATACAATGTAACAAAATTGTCCCGGCAAGCGGGATAAAATTTTCTCATATAAACACGAGAGAAATTCATCCCGCTTACCGGGCTATCTTGCTAAGCGGGCCAACCCGGCTTCCATATAAACATGCAGGCCCTAAGGCAAATTTTGCTTATTGTACAACCATCCAGTATGAGCATTCCAGTATTTATAATGAAACAATCCATAATTGATATTTGACAAATCAACCATTTGCCCATAACTACATGAATGTGGCAACACTATTATTCTGTTCTTTATAACTTAATTGCTTGGACAAAAATCTACGAAAACAGTAAATTTAGTGCCCCACAATCCCTAGCTACCAGTGGTTCTGCATCATCAGTTCACAATTTTACTTTTAAGTCCACAACAGGTGGGTTTCACTTAAAATTATCCCTTTCAAAAGCGTTGTAATACTTTATGAAATACAAAATTTCTATATTAACCCTTTAATTATAAGTGGCAATATATCTGCCCAGATGTACCCTACTTTATATTTTACTCTGCCTAACGCCAGATGATTTTACAATGGTATCATGCAATTAAGCCTGGAACAAATGGTCAGTTATAAATACCTATCTTGATCACTCAAATATCAATGGCTTGATATATAAAAACCTAAAACTTATATGTTAGAGATATTAACTTGGTATGGACTTTAATACCACTATAGTGCAGGTATTTTTTTGGACACCTGAAAACTTTTTTAATGCCATTAATATACTGCACGGATTTGTGTCTTGGCTGGCTGCATCTATTTATTAGTAAATAACAATATTGCACGCTGTTTCCAAGCAGCATATCCATGGGCGTACAGGGCGGGCGGGGGGGGGGGTTGCAGCCCCAGTTTGTTGGGCAGTCGGGCAATATTCGCTGAACAGTTGGGCAGTTTTGGTTTATAAAAAAAAAATGGGACAAATTATGTAAATTTTGCGGTCAATTTACTGATATTTCGAAAATTTTTGTTAGGTTCCGGAAAATTTTGGTATGTCCGGAAAAAATTTTTTTGACCCCTAAAATGGTACACGGACCGAAATTTTTATTGGCGGCAGGGGGGGGGAGGTCGCCATAAGAAATTCCGGGAAAAAAAATTTCGGTACTTGCATGTCGGGCAAAATCCGGAAAAGTCGGGCAAATTTCTTTCCGCCCCCCTAAATTTTTCCTTCCGGTACGCCCATGAGCATATCTGTTTTGTGTCAAGATTTTGTGTGTTATAAATATTACATGTAAATCGACTATAAAATATTCTAGCAGTATTAAGTATATAAACTATATTTTTTATATCAACATACCATGCGAGGTGAACAAAATCCGCATTAAAATCACTTCAAATATTGTACAACTGAACAAGTCACACGACAAGAGAAGCAATATTATTTGCTTGATTGTATTTAAAAATAAATAATCCATATTTTCACGACATTTTAGAGAAATACCAGAATTAGTGCAGAAAATTTCCAATTCGTTATATTATAAATTCGTCCGTTTGTTTATATTCAGGGCTCTCACTTCCAGCTACAGTCATTTCCTTAAATTTACACTGAAATTTCCTTAGAATTGAAAAAATTTCCTTAAAACCGGAAGTGGCAATAAAATTGGCGGGAAATCACAAAATATTGTTGTTTTCGATTTAGAAGTTTTTAGAAATATAAAAAGGCAGTTGACTTTGACGTTGAATTCATGTTAACTTGTTTTGTTTACGCGCAGTACACGCGTGTCCCAAGAGAAATAAATGTGTTATAACGATAGTGATTTGCTTTTCTGGAAAAAAAATACAAAATAAAGTGTTGTTTGGATGTAATCTTTTACGAATGTAAGTGATTATGTAAAATATTATGAATGTCAAAGAATTTCCTAAAAATTTCCTTAATAAATTCGTTTCCTTAAAAATTTCCCTAAACTGGTTCAAATTTCCTCAGTTTAATGAAATTTCCTCAAAAGTGAGAACGCTGTTTATATTCGCATAAATTATATATTATTTAATTACTATTTTCCATATTTCACGCTGACAATACGTCAGACTCCGTGTTTTCCATATGACTCCATGTTTTCCATATTTTTCTCTGACGTCAGACTCCGTGTTTTCCATATGACTCCGTGTTTTCCATATTTTTATGACGTCAGACTCCGGGACTCCGACTCCGGGACTCCGACTCCGGGGCTACGAGTCCGGAACTCCGACTCCGTGTTTTCCATCTAACCGAAATTCGATGTCTTGCGACTGATTGACAAGCGTTGCTGTGTTTACTTACATGTTAATACATTTTTTAGTATTACTGCATTCCTTAACCTCGCCCTTAATATGAAAGCCATTTCTATTTTCTAGACACGCACCTCGCAAGGAAGCTTTATTGACTATATACTAAAACAAATTGTTTTGAGTTCAGTTCACATAGCAGTCTCTTAATTCGAGCAACAGTTTAATAACTATTATTTTTAACACTTGACTAATTCAAACTTATATATGGCGAACGAAAACTGCAAACTATATAAATAAAGCGTGTCAATTTTCGACTCATTCTCAACATGCAGGATACGCTGTTACAGCGAGTTAGTTTTTGGTGGCCATGCATGCAAAAGTGGTCCGCTTATTTTGCTTACAAGTTACGTGGACGTATAATTATTGCTGTTACATAAACGTTCCGGTGTTCAAGAGCTGCATTTATATAGCCGATAAAAATTGCGTGCTCATTATGCAGGTATCAGCGGCTTTCCCGGGAGGTCGACCCCCGGGCAACTCACGGGCAACCCCCGGGCATGGCACGGAATTTGTTTTAAAATCACGCCCCGGAGACCCGGGATTTAGCCTACATTTGTATTTTGAAAATTAACCCCGGGGGCAAACGCCCGGGATTTGCATATGGACTGCTGCTATATCGGTCAGCGGTGATTCATCAAAAAAATTCTTAATTATGATTTTTGAGAACGCTTCGAACCTTCGAAGTTCGAAGCAAATTCGAAGCATTTCGAAGCACATGAACAATATACCGTTGATTGCAACTATAAAGCAGAAACATGTCATGAGAAAACGCGTCCAATTGGCTGTCAAACATGATTTGTTTGGACTTGAAATTTGGATTTGAAATATTGACACTCACAGTCAACTGTTAATATTTCAAATTTAGAAACACATTCATATTGGGCGGGGATTAGCTTGCAAACACTAAATCCGTGATTAAATTCGTCTGAATTAAATTCGACGTATGAAACAGGCCTTATATTTTGTGTTTATAGTGGACAAATTCAGTATTGCGGTTTGCAATGTTTGTACTAACTTTGTTACGTTTTCGCGGAAAAAATAATTGTAAACCGTCAAATGTTTCCAGCAAAATCATGTAAAGATTGAAGTCCAAACATGTTATGCTTCATGTCCAATTAGCCTGCGTAGCCGGCAGTTTTAAGGGTTGGGGTTGAGGCGCGGGCAACGAAAATTAGGGAGGCGAGGCAAACCGCTGGCTACGCAAGCTATGTCCAATTTATAGATCGCGTTTTCTCTGCCTCGTACCCAGGCGTTTTGGTTTGTACACGTGGGACGGCACGCGTCCCACGCAAAGGCCACGCGAGCAATAGAATAACATACCGCCTGGGTACGAGGCAGGCGTTTTCTCATGACGCGTTTCCGCTTAGTAGCAATCGATGGTAGGCGAGTGTAATTTAATCCTTTTATTTATAAATGAATAATTAGCCATCTATCCTCAATAAAAGATGGAAACACCAGAATAATTGTTTGAAACTATAAAGGGCACAAACTTTTTAAACGTTTTGTATCGGATACTGATTTATTAAATAGGTTAAAATAGCAAACGTATTAATAACAAATGTCCCGATATAAAATTGTGTATGAATTTTTAGTTCAAAAATATCTTCTTTACGGCCTACGTTTCATTGTTTATTGAACGAGATGCCCAAAATAATGTTGATAAGTATGTTAACTTACTACAAATTTCTTTGTAAATAACCATTTGTTATATTTGAAATTATTGTTTTCCAAATTTCGCCCCGGAGGTAGGGGTATTTGTGACAAAATTTTGCCCCAACCCACGGGCATTAGTGTCCTTTTGTCAAGACTGTTTTGTCAAATCCCCGGGGTGGCCCGGGGGTCGACCCCCCGGGAAAGCCGCTGATACCTGCATTATAATCGCCGATCACATGGCTTTATCACAGTCTCAAACCTTCAGACAAACATATCCACATTCCTCTTCCCCCCCCCCCCCTTCGGACATCCTAAGACATTTTTCCTCCCTCCCCCTTCGGACAGCAAAAATTTCCTCCGTGGGGGGGGGGGTATGGATCTTTTCTGGAACGACCCATTGTGCAACCACAGGTGCAACGAAGAAATACTCATGAATATTAAAATGTATACATAATGTATATATGAACAATAATACAAAGCATTGCGGGCCGCAAAGTATATTATTCGGAAAAATATAGAATTCTTCAAACATTAAATAGATATCAATACACATACAAATATAAAGCCGAATAAAATACTACCATTGGCATTGAATCAATGTACAGTAATACTTGTACTATGTGCGACTGAAAGAACAATGTTCTGAATATTTGAAGCTATTACTAAAATACGGTCAGATAGATTGGGATTTGGAATACCGAATACGTCTAAAATTTTACTAACTGTGGACTGGTCTAAATAAATGATAAATGAGCATGTATTTATTAATTTCTTCGAAATCACGAGTGTGCCAATAGTGGAAGCATGGTGGTCAAAGCCGTATCGATGACGAAATTGTCAGCAGTTTATACAGTAAATAGTACACAGCGTTTAATGTACGATATATATTTATATCTAAATGACATGCCAGCGAGGATCAACAATATAATTATTCGTACATATTTGGGTATCTTTTGTATACCTTCGCTTGCTGACTTGCTCACTAATGAGAATAATCCGTGAAGCCACGACGACCTCAAAATGTACTATACTATAGTCTGATGTCAATCCGAAGACGAAGTTCAGAATACTGTAATAGTTTCGTATATTGGATTTAAGCGATAGATTCAAGTCATTTATGATAGACTTTTTGCTGTGATGCTTTGTTATTGCTTTTGGTTTCCATTTCTAGTTTTATTTGTTCGATAGTCTTATAATATATAATATTAAAATGAATAAAGTTCAAATTCTTCAAAATGCTGTTGTTGACATTTGCTATTTTTAGTAATTTTGTCAACGAGTGTAAGCCAATCAGAAGCCTGTGTTTCTATACGAACGCCACTACCAAGAAAACCTATAGTTCCGTGCGGGCCCTCTATTCTTCGCGCCGCCCGTAACCCAGGGCCTGTTCGCAGGCTAACCTTCACCACGCGATACAAACTTTCCACACTGGGACATTTTGCAGTTGTCTGTTACAGATACTGAGATAGTAGAGAGTTTGAGCAAGACAACGAATTACGAAAACAAAGGCATACTTGACAATTTTCTCCGTCTGCACATTATCTTGCGCATACTGAGTTGGACGTCACTGGTGGTTGCTCAATGTGTTTTCCTGTGTGTCGCTGTTCAAGAATACTGACCCTAATTCTTGCCCTGACTCAGACAAAACAGCGAGACATGAAACTATATATCCCATCTTTGTTCTTCTGCCTTTGTGCAGTACTTACCAAGTTCATGACGAATTTTGCCAAAATATTCGTTCGGACAAAGGTAGAAGAACGAAGACAGGATATGGATTGAATTTCATATCTCGCTGTTTTGTCCTGATCAGGGTAGGGATTTGGGTCATCATTCATAAACAGCTAGACATAAATCTCTAATCTGTCTTCACCCCTGACCCTAAACTCAGAATGCGCAAGACAATGGTGCAAGACAGGCAAAAATTGTCAACTATGTCATCGTCGTCCTACTTCGTTCTCTTGCTCAAACTGTCCAATGTGGCAAGAACATCAGCAACCCACTCATCCTGGTAGCTCGGGGGCTACTTTTTAGTTCTTACCCCATTATATGACGTCATACTGTGTATCTACAGTATAACTGAACAGACAAACGGCAAAATGTTATCTATTTGTTAATAAATAAAGTATAATTTTAAATATAATACAGTAATACTGTATATATAATAGACAAGTGATTATTTGGTTTCAATGAATAAACCCACCTTCCATTGCCACTATGGATTCCTCCTAATGTTGTCGCAGTAGCAGACGTACTAGTAGCAGTTTTAGACTGGAGAGCTTGGACTTGTAGACCACTTTGTAAACCGCTCAAACCAGAAGCCATGTTTCTCACTTTCGTCACAGAATAATTTGTGCTTTCGTTTACAAATTACCTTCCTGACCCCCCGTCCGAAAAAAAATCTCGTGCTGTGTTTCCACTTGTGGCCCTAGTGTGCAAAACTTGCACTGTCAAAAACTCAAAAGTTGAAGGATTTTGTGATGTCTAAATGGGTTAAATAGTTTATTATTAAAAGCAATAAAACACTGCACTATTTCTAAATTTATTTTCTATCATCTATTCCAGGCGGTTGTAATAAGCCTTCTCGAAATTCTCATCTTGAACGTGGAAATTCACGCGATTTTCAGTTGAAGCGAGACGAGAGTGGTGAGATTCGCGGGATAAAAATTCCTTCGAAATTAATTTGGAATCAAATATGGCGAAATGTTTGTGAAATTGTATTACATATTTTAACCATGGCTTGGCTGTGTTATAATCATGGAGAATTACTAAAATAAGAATGCATTGGATATATTCCAACTATGGATTCTATAAAAACTGCCAAGGTTAGTTTAAAAATATTTAGATGCATGTATACGTGTCATGCCAGCCACCGACACGGCGACACAGCTTGATAAAAATATTCAGGTAGGGGCATTGAAATGTCGAATAAGGGTTGACGATTGTGAGGTTAATGAATATTCACGCAGACATTGGTATGATGTGTACTTTTCATATGCAAATATAGAGTAGTAGTGTATAAAATACTGTACCTGTTGTCAATAAAAAATATAATTTGGGACTGCCGACTTCAACTACTGTTTACAGAAAATGTTAACCCAAACAATGATTGAGGATCTAGTGCCTTTCTGGTCAGCATTTTTAATACAATTTATGCCAGTGTAGTGTACGTATGCTGAAAAAATGGCCAACATTAGAATGTATACCATAAACTATTGCTATAATATGTGAGTGCCAGAAAACTATCAACATTGCAATGTTTACTGAGATCACTTGCTCGAACACTCGCTTCCACTTCAACTGGCCTTGCTCGCATATTCCACCCAAAAGTGTGTAGGGTTTGAGTTCAGTGATGCTCGATCATGACTGACAAGCAATGGGTTGTTCCAGAAAAGATCCACACAGTGTACTGGATCTTTTCTGGAACAACCCACCACACTCCCCTTATGGAGGAAATTTCTGATAATAGTAAGTGTATTATTTAGGACATCCAAAAGAGTGTAGTGGGGGGTGTTAACTTCCAATTTCTGCAATTTCCTTCATTGGGGAAGTATGGAATAATCCCAGGTTGACAATCTTGCCAAGATCCCGGCAAGATCTTGACAAGATCCAGGGTCCGAATTAACGCTTCGCAAATCGCAAAATGCGAAGCGATTTTGAGTATTGCGTAAAATTGTGAAACAATTTTTCTAAAAGTTGCGAAGCTTCTTTAGTAATGCTTGATATCCAGCTTTCTTGGAACATTTCACTGGAATGTCTCGGACATTTGTGTGGAGCATCTCACTTTTCAGTTCTGCGTGTGTGCTTCAGACTAAAGTGCTTTGACAAATGCGACGTGTTAGGTTGACATCATAGCTGTCAACTCGAGAGTGGAAAAATAGCATTTCAAGTTCAACGGTAAGAACGACAATTCATTGTTTGTTTAGCCATTTGGTTCACTGTTAATTTAAAGTTATATAACTTGCATCTTAGCATTTTAAAGAAGATGGCTTATGATAGAAATCATAGAATTTTAAACGTGCATAATTCGTAATCGCGAGGGCCATGCCCCATTGTGAATTATCCCTACGTTTAAGATCTACTTGACATAAATACAGCAATTCCTTGACTTCACCAAAGTTTATTGATTGAAATTTAGTGTTGTTAAGGTTGCTTTCCAGTTATGCATTTTTCATATGCGTGCGTACACGCATGGAAAAGTTTAAATCCATTTAAAAGTTTCTTATGAAATAATTAAATGAATAAAAGGCCAGCATTTAGTTTTGTGAATTATTTAAAGCCTATTTGTTGAGGTAGTTAGTACTTAAATAAAATTTAGAAAGATTTAAACTTTTCCATATGACATACGTATGTGAAAACATAACGTTTTGACATTCAGCACATGGTATAACATAATTTGCTAATTGCTTCGATACTTGTCACAGGTTGCCTAAATGTTTATACAATTGCGAGAGCAAGCATATTAATTTGTTAGAATGTAGCGCTTTTGATTGCAATTATGTTCTAAATGCCTTAGGCTTAGGCGCTTAGCAAATTCATTGCATGCTCGCACATTCCTGTTCGGCTTTTTGTGATGCCCAAAAAATTTTTCAAAAAAATCCGAAGTGTTTTTTAGCAGTAATTCGGACCCTGAGATCTTACCAAAATCCTGCCAAAATCTTACATAAATCCTGCAAGATCATGGAAAGATTTCCAAGTTCTTACAGGATCTTACCTAAGATCTTGCAGGATCTTGCAAGATCTTGCCATGATCCTGCAAGATCTTACCAAAAATCCTGCAAGATCTTGCCATGACCCTGCAAGATCTTACAAAAAATCCTGCAAGATCTTGCCAAGATCTTGCCATGATCCTGCAAGATCTTACCAAAAATCCTGCAAGATCTTGCCATGATCCTGCAAGATCTTACCAAAAATCCTGCAAGACCTTGCCATGATCCTGCAAGATCTTACCAAAAATCCTGCAAGATCTTGCCATGATCCTGCAAGATCTTACCAAAAATTCAGCAAGATCTTGCCATGATCCTGCAAGATCTTACCCAAGATGTTGCCAAGATCTTACATAAATCCTGCAAGATCATGGAAAGATCTTGCAGGATCTTGCAAGATCTTTCCAAGTTCTTACAGGACTTACCTAAGATCTTACAGGATCTTGCCAGATCTTGCCATGATCCTGCAAGATCTTACCAAAAATCCTGCAAGATTTTGCCATGACCCTGCAAGATCTTACCCAAGATCTTGCCAAGATACAAACTGTACAACGTCAATTAATGCATATAGGACCGCTCTTTACTATAATTTTTATTTACCTGTATTCAATATTCTTCAAAATATGAAGTCTGGCATCATGCTTTACTTCGAATGTACTGTTTTTCAATATTTTCTTTCGTTTTCGAACTAGAATAAATAATTATCTTGCTCATACGAAATAAATATTTTATGACGAACATTACAAATGAAACACCAAATACCGCGTGGTTGTGAATATTTACATTATTTCAGGGCGCCAGTAAATTTGCCAAAAGTACCACTTTTCTCAATGCCGTACTTACTGTTGTATATTCCAGCGAGGACATTTACTGTACGCACGTTCAAGTCTGTGGTTACTAGGGAACTTAGCCATGCATTTTTTATATAAATTATATTAAAATTGCCCACACAATATTCTTTGCTAGGCCATGAAACCATATCCGTAAATGCGGCGGAATACGTAGAGGGGCAGGAGTGTAAACTGCCGTGTACCTTGTATGTTTGACGTATATGACCCAATTAAAATTTATAGTTACCGAACACAACATTGTCTTTTAAACATTTTCGTCAAAAACAGCCATATGACCATATCATTGACATTGAAAAGACCAACCCAAATATTAAGCAAAAACACAGTCCATGCACAAACAGGGAATGCTGAGGGGACTCTTCTTGGTGTAAAGTGAATTCTCCACTGGAGGGCATGCTGCCAAGCAAATTTTAAAAATTACAAGCCCTAAAAATGCATTTAGTACATACAGCCATTTCTCACAGTAATCTGAAATATTGAATATTAAAGATTCTGAACAAATATTTCACTTCCTCTCCAGAATATTTATAACTATAAATCATCAAATCTCCAATGATGGAATGTTCTTATCAAATTTCTTCTAGACTAAAATACATATTTAACATTTTGTTTGGGTCAATGGATAATTGGCTTTTCTAAATTTGCTCGCAGCTCACATCAGAATGCAGGTCCACTCGCAGCTCGCACCTGATCAATGCAAATCACTTGCAGCTATGCGTAGGGAACTTGATACATGTTTTCCAACATGAAAGATCGATCAAAATTTATTTTGTATATTTTACTTTTATATTATACACATACATATACATATACTGTAGTACATTACAATGAGGCATTGACAAGGTACACTAATTTATATTGTACTGCACTTCACCTTGCATTATTTACTAATGAGAGCAAGGTTCCAAGACCAAAAAGTACTGTATGTGTGACGTAATTATCGGAAGGGTGTATTGTTCTCAGTCAAATACCACATGAGTATACGTAAATACATGATTCTCACTATCTGCAAACTTACCTTTTGCTGGAACCATATTATATGAGCAGTAAACTTCCCAACGTATTCAAACCATAAATAAGCACTGGTATATAATGTAAGTCTGACATATACTTGGCACAAGACATAATTGGACTGATGGGAGTAAGGAACCATACTGGAAAGTTGTATGTTAATATTGAATACAAATTTAGTTTATTTTATATGCCTGGTTGGTGTACATGAAAGGTTATTTATGGAAGAACAACAGGATTTATAACATTTTTATCTATTTGACTGGTCTACAAAAGTCAGAAAACAATTGGCTAGCATAATCTTTGGTGTAGAGGGAATGAACTCTTCACTATGGCTAATTGTAGTGTTCAACTGTATGTGTTTGTGTATGCAATTGTGCTACTTGTTCTGACTCATACTGTGTGTTAGGCCACTGAATTATGAACACATTTTAGAAACCTGACGTGTATACTTTATACTTTATGAACTTAATTACACAACAACACTTAAGACATGAAGTACTGTACATATACGCAGTAGCTTTCTACACTTCCAACTCCCTCAAAAGGATAATTTATTAATGGCCTGCCCCATATAATTACTGTGACCTGGTCTTTCAGTATATAGCAGAAAAGAGACTGGGACTGATATATCCCCCCACCAGAAAGAGGTGTGTCCAAATTAGGTGAATTTAAAGGATTCTTGGCTTATTGCCAAAGATTGTAGCTCGAATGAAAAATAGTCAACATTTGGATTATAACTGGTTACTAAAATTGTTTTGTTAAAAGATTAGTAAGACTGGTCGTAGCTTAAAGTTGTTTTTTGTCTTCGTTTAAAAGTTTCTCAGCAGCTGGTTTTTAACTAAACCTGCTGACAGTTAACCACGTGGCCGTATGTTTATCTAAAGTGGGTTTTATATGCACTTTCAACTTGTTCCAAGTAAACATACTGTTAATAGCTAATGAGATATTGGAGCCAAGGAAAAATTAGTATTGGTAGACGAATAGTGCTCTTTTATCTAAAACCACAGAATAGCCATAGGGAACAGGGTTCGAATTAGAAAGAAAAAGTCGACTCACAATTTTTTTAATTTGCGAATTTTGAAATTCTTGCCCCTAAAAATTATATCCGCCCCTTTCCAGAAAACTTGCTTTAAAAGACAGTATATTGTTAACAATTTACTATAAGTGAACAAAAAATTGGCGCTTTGTGTAGCCAATGGTTGTTAAATCACGAGAAAGTGGGATTTTATGTTCGCGATGGCGAAAACCACTGATTGGCGTTCCAGGACGGGAAACCACTGATTGGCGTCCCAGGACGGGATTGGTATTTTATGTTCACAATTGGTGTCCCAGACCCTGTCAAGCTTGTAAACACACTAATACACTGCCCGAATTTGATCCTACCATACCACCCTGATAGTGATCAGAAATAACCTACAGTATAACAGAAAACGCATACGGAATGTGTTCCATTTCGTGTTCGTCTACACTCATCACCACCATCCTCTTATATGCAGGGAAGAAATCCTTAGATCACTCTAGGTCTAGTGAGTTGTCCGTTTCCATCATTAGTGCATCGTGTATTGCCCCTGTCCATCTACATCTTCACATTACAGAAACTTAAAATGAACTGCTAATTATTGCTGAATGCAAAAAGCATGCACTCTAAAAACACCCTGGTTAAAAAATTCTAAAATTAAAAAAAATCTAAATTTAACCCTGCTTGGGGGTAACTTAATGTTCCTCGTTAAATTTCCTGGTTAATTTAACCACAGTCCTGGTTAATTCAAGGATTCCTTGTTAATAATCCACTTAGCACAATCTCCTTGTATATTTGGGGCAACAGACGGACTGGTTCTACTCGGGTGTATTTGATAATTCTGTAGATACACAAAGTCAGGAATTATTGAATAAGATCTTGAATATTGTTGATAACTCTGTGCCAACTATTAAGCTAAAAACTACGAAGGAAGGAATTCCAATTAAGAAAGCGCCATGGGAATGCTCTAGACTTCAGCATTCTAGGAAAGCAAAAGATAAAGCTTGGCACTGTTTTGATACGTCCCCCACACATTACAATCTTATGTCTGCTATTGAGGCTCAAGATCAATATAAGACTATAGAACGGGAAAGTAAGGAAAGTTATGAGATAAAATTGGCTAAAGGAATAAAATACAATTCTAAGCAGTTCTATGCATACTTACGTAGTAAGAAAAAGTCCAATCCTACTGTATCTAAGTTCAAAAAGCCTAATGGAGAATTTACAACTAGTGTAAAGGAGTCTGCTGATTTGCTTGTCAAATCTTTTGCAACTGTTTTTACAAACGAGACTTCACTCACTCGCGATTGTAACATGGATATTATCGCTGTTAAACAAATTGATCCACTAATAATTAGTGACTATGATGTGAAAAATGAGCTGCTGGCTCTAGATGTCTCAAAGTGTGCTGGGCCAGATGGAGTTCATCCAAAAATTGTTAGAATTTTAGCGGGAAATGATAATTTTGTGAGTGCCGTAACAGCTTTATATAGATCTATTTCAGACGTCAGACAATTCCCAGAAGCTTGGAAGAGAGCAATTATAATTGCATTACATAAAATGGGGCATTTAGTGATGCTGGAAATTATCGACCAATTTCTCTAACTTGCATCCTATGTAAAGTGTATGAAAAGCTTTTGTTTAAACATCTGTACAGTCATGTTAAGGGATTTATTAGTCGGAATCAGCATGGGTTTATGGAAGGGAAGTCTTGTCTCTCTAACTTGTTGGAATCACTACAATATATTATCACGTTTTTGGATAGTGAAGATCCTGTTGATCTTATATATTTGGATTTTCAAAAAGCTTTTGATAAGGTTGCACACGAAAGATTGTTGTTAAAGTTAGAAAGTTACGGAATTACTGGGCAGGTTCATGACATTATAAGGAACTTCCTGACAGGTAGATCAATGGCAGTACGTGTGGGAGATCATATTTCATCATGGGAGCCTGTTACTTCTGGAGTCCCCCAAGGGTCTGTTTTGGGACCCTTGTTATTTATATTATTTATTAATGACATGCCACAAGTTACTAAATTTAATACTGTGCTTTTCGCTGATGATTCCAAAGTTATTGGTAATGCATATTATCCGGAAGATATTCAAACAGACATTGACTGTCTCAGTAGGTGGTCAGAAATATGGCAGATGAAATTTAATGTGGAAAAGTGTGGTGTACTTCACATCGGAGAGAGCAATCCGCAACATGGCTATACATTGGATGGTATTCAACTAAAAAGTGTACAGAAAGAAAAGGATTTGGGGGTAACCTGGTCTGCCGGGAAGTCCTTATTTGATGATCATATTCGAGAAGGAATCGGAAAGGCCAAGAGGATGATTGCCTGGTTAATAAGAAATTTTGTATCTCGTAAACATGAAGTGTTGGTTCCTCTTTACAAGGCCTTTGTGAGGCCCCATCTGGAGTATTGTGTGCAAGTTTGGTCCCCAGTAGCAAAGCATGGTAATTGGGGTATAATTATGGCAATTGAAAAATGTCAAAGGGATTTTACTAGAATAATTCATGGTATGGGTTTTCTCAGCTATAGTGAGAGACTTCAAAAGCTGGGACTGACAACACTTCTCGAACGTAGAATGCGGGGTGATCTTATTGAAGCATACAAGATTATTAACGGACATGTTAACTATGGCCATCAAATGTTTAACCATAATTTGCATTATAGTACTCGTAATTTATGCAATGTATCATCCTGTAGGACCAGATTTGCGTTAGATTGTTTTAGCGTAAGAGTAATTAAGTATTGGAACAATTTACCAAACTCTGTTAAGTATGCACCTAGTGTAAACGCCTTTAAGGCAGGACTTGATGATCTAAAAAGTTATAACCCGGATTCTCGTCACGGATATTGGTATTTATCGCAAGAAATCTTTAACAGAATTCCGGATAAGAATGACCATGTTACTTATCTTAAATTGCATCCAGAGGTTGCTATGCGAAGAATATTTCTTGTTTCTAATTTTTAACAATTGTAATATATATTACTGTAAGATTTATATTTCTGTAATTTTCTTAGATGCATGAGTTGCCCAGGGAGGCATAATTAAATCTTATCTTATCTTATCCTTAATTCAACCAGATTACCTGGTTAAATTAACCAGAAATCCTGACCAGTTGAATTAGCCAGGACTATGATCAAGTTATAACCAGGACTACACTTATGATCAAATTAACTAGGACTATGATCAAATTATAACCAGGACTATGATCAAATTATAACCAGGACTATGATCAAATTATAACCAGGACTATGATCAAATTATAACCAGGACTATGATCAAATTATAACCAGGACTATGATCACATTAACCAGGACTATGATCAAATTAACCAGGACTATGATCAAATTAACCAGGACTGTGATCAAATTATAACCAGGACTATGATCAAATTATAACCAGGACTATGATCAAATTATAACCAGGACTATGATCAAATTATAACCAGGACTATGATCACATTAACCAGGACTATGATCAAATTAACCAGGACTATGATCAAATTAACCAGGACTGTGATCAAATTATAACCAGGACTATGATCAAATTATAACCAGGACTATGATCAAATTATAACCAGGACTATGATCAAATTATAACCAGGACTATGATCAAATTATAACCAGGACTATGATCAAATTAACCAGGACTATGATCAAATTAACCAGGACTGTGATCAAATTAACCAGGACTATGATCAAATTAACCAGGACTATGATCAAATTAACCAGGACTATGATCAAATTATAACCAGGACTATGATCAAATTAACCAGGACTATGATCAAATTATAACCAGGACTATGATCAAATTAACCAGGACTGTGGTTAAATTAACCAGGGAATTTAACCAGGTACGTCAAGTTACCCCCAACAGTGTTAATTTTTGATTAAGCAAGAAATTTTTAACCGGTGTCCCAGCAGATTTGGACCCCTCTCAAAATGGACCCCCCAATCCGCTAGCGAATATGTGCCTTTGGGGGTCTTTATTCGCTAGCGGATTTGGACTCTCCTCGCGAATTTGGACCCCTCGCGTATTTTATCGTTGTATCGTATTGTATTTAGAATATTGTATCAAAGCGTTCTAAATCGTCTTAAGTCGTCATAAATCTCATCTGATTTATTTTGAAAAGCGTACGAAGATTTGTAGATTAAAAAATTCCATCGAAGCTTAGTTGTTTATTCCGTCAAAGTTTATAATTTATAATTTTCCTGCGTTTATTTCTATATATGATCTTTGAATGTGCGAGAAGCGCTTCATAGAGTATGGAGAAAATCATGGAGTATGGAGAAAATCATGTAGATTCCTCAAATTAAAGTTCGTCGTATACTAATATTAGTTCGTCCTATATTAATATTAGATTATTATAATCGATGCGGACAACAAATGTTAGTATACTGTAATGATAGTTAAGTCCTCAACGTATTTTACTGAATTTTATTTCCGCAGGTGGAAAATGTTCGCCTTATAGATCGACATCAGAATCAAAAAGCAACAAGTGGTACATTATATGTGACGGCCACGCATCTTATTTTTGTTGATCCCGCTGGGAAACGTGAAACATGGGTAAGTATACCAGATGTAGTGGCAAATGTTTGGTTCAGTAAAACGACTGTTTGGTTCAGTAAAACACCTTTTCACTGAGACTTATAATCATACAGTACTTGGCTGAAGATTGAAGAACGCCAAGGACTGCGTGCTAGTTGTACAGTTACAGAAAGCATGCAGAATAAAGGGAACGTGTCCGATATTTCATGATTGACTTAAGTGAAAGAAATCTTTACAATAAATGCCTTATATATACAGTACCTGTAGTTTTATAAATTTGTAGTAACCTTGAGTTGTGATCATTGTGCGGTAAGGGTAAATATTTTAAATTTTGGGCATCTCGTATTCTCGTCCGATAGAACACGATGTTGAATAACGTTGTCCTTGTGTACATTGGCTTCACCTTGGTATACACATGAACTTGTAGTTAGCTGTGGCAATCCGATACTGTATAGCTCAGTGGTCACTCACGTTTTGGAATGGATTATCGCTCTTGAAGTAGGATATTATAGGTTTAGTTTGTTTTAAGAAGCTTAGGAGAAATCGTTTATCTTTAATCATCAATTTAGTCACCATCCTGTCTTCTGTTAGCTGCAGGCGATCCATCGCAGCGTCAAGAAAGGATAATTTTTTGTTGTAAAGTTTGTCGTCAACAAATTATGTTGCGATTCGATTCGCGAGAAAAAATTCGCCAACAGTAGTAGAAAACGGAAAACGGGTTTTCTGGCATTAGCGACCTCATTCGCAGTACTAATTGATCTTCTATATCTTTCTGTTTCTAGATCATTCATCACCACATTCAGGTTGTTGAGAAGTTGCCTCTCACGACTGTCGGTTCACCATTGCGTGTCTCAAGCAAGAATTTTCTCAATGTAACTTTCATTATTCCCAGAGAGCGTGAGTGTCAAGATGTGTATGCCTCGCTTGTGGAACTTTCTACTCCAGGTATGTGTGCTGCTTCACTGTCTGCATATCTCAAATGCGCGGGTTCACCAGGTGTTACTACAGTATAAGGCAAGGCGGTCCATCTGCAATATGCAGCATTTTGATTGGTTTTTGAGCGATCGGTAACCTGCGGTACGGATCGCTCACTGATCTCATAGTACAATGACCGCCTCCCGCTCAATCAATAGAGAGGTTAAGATACCCCGGTTTCGGTGTACGTGTACGGGTAGCATGATTTTGGTTAGCAATATTTTCGTCTATGTCTGTACCTTTACTCGTAATTAAGGTGCACATTTTTTGCATTATATCATTGTCTATTGCAAGAAAACAGAAAAACTATGATCGAATAACAGACATCAGTAAACCAAGATGACACTACTCGTACCCGTACACCGAAACCGGGGTATCTTAACCTCTCTAATAACATATATGTACATGCCATGTTTTCTGCCATTTACAATACACCCTTCCGGAAAGTACGTCACTTTGGCTATGGAGCCTCGTTTAATTTAAAATTTAATTTAATTTAAAAATTTATATTGCGCGTGTTACATAGGAAGATGCTCACTCGCGCATTACATCAAAATAGAAAATTGGAATATTACACTAATTTAAAAACCGTCCTACAATAAATCCAAGAACCTACAGGGCTGCTATATATTACTTGTCCTAATTATGACAGCATGGAGGAAAATGTCTTGGAGAAAAACGAGGCAAAGGGACGTACTTTCCGGAAGGGTGTATTGGCTGTTTGGATATTGTTTTTCATCTGTGTAACTACATACTGTATGAGAAGCAAGGGAAAAGCTTCAGTGCACTCATTGTACCTTGAGCCTAATGTCACATACACGGAAACGAGGCAAAGGGACGTACTTTCTGGAAGGGTGTATTGGTTGTTTGGATATTGTTTTTCATCTGTGTAACTATGAGAAGCAAGGAAAAAGCTTCAGTGCACTCCTTGTACATAAGAGAAGAAGAGTCATTTTCTATACGGTTGACCACCATCTAAGTTCCTTGAATGTTTGCATGGCAAAAAACAGTATAATTATTATACAGTATACCAAGTGTCAAAGTTCATGTTTTCTTGCATCTCATTGGATGAGAGCATATCACGTTTATCCTTTTGATTTGTGGAAAACACCACGTATTATTATTACAATAATAAATATGGGGATAATACTGACCAGCATCCGACCCGCTGTATGCATGTTAGTGGTCTGTTAAAGCCACCTATTTCAAGTCACTATATAATTATAATAACCGCTTTCTCCTTGCGAAAACGTTATTTACAAAACCGTTATTGAGACGTTTGCAGGAACTATATTTTTATTGCTTGTTAAAAGACTATTTAAAGGATAGAGAATTTTAAACTAACAAAGAAAGAATGTTAAAATATACTAGTAGCCATTTGATGTAATGATGAATTTTTGGCCAGCATGCCTGACGATGAATTTGCAATTCTAAACTAAACCATGACTATAGCTGTGGCATCTCTTTTTTAGACAAACTTGAACAACTTTATGCATTTTCATACAACCCACGAGATGATAAGATGAGTATTTCTGCAGGATGGGTCTTGTATGATCCAGGACTAGAGTTTGGTAGAATGGAAATTACTTCAGATACTTGGGAAGCTTCAGACTTGAACGAAGAATATAAAGTATGTATTAAATGAGTTGCTAAAACATTTTAATTGATTCTTCTCAGAAATACTGTTAATTTACCTACCACGTAGTACATTGTTTTTGAATACAGGAAAATATTTGTTTTATCATGTGCTTTACAGTAACAGTTTGACTTTCTCTTTGATTCTATGACCGTTGCTCTGGTGTTGCCACTTTACTTTTTATTGCCTTGTTTGTTGCAGCAAAGTTTTTGTTACCCCTCCGCCCTTTCCCCATCAATTTTGTTGTATATACATGACCGCAGAGATACAGACAACTATTAATTATATATTTCACTAAATTATCACTACTGCGACCTGCCTCGGCAGAATTGTCAGAAAATTGTCAGAAATGACTAATGCTGTATTGTTGCTGTGATAATACTTCTTACTACCAAGCTTAGTGTAGTCTGGACCAAAAACGGTACCTACTCTACGTCCAAGCACTAATAGTCTATCATTAATTTGTTTTATTTGTTTAGCTCTGTGATACATACCCAAGAATTCTATTCTTGCCTGCGTCGGCTACCAAGGAAACAGCGATAGGAAGTGCCTTGTTTCGCAGCAGAAATAGACTTCCTACCCTCTCATATTTTCATAAAGCAACAAAGGTGCGCAAAATACGTTTCATTTTAATCATTAATGGGGAAAACCCTGATCATTAATTAGAACTATTTTTACCCATCTAAAACCTCAAGATGGGTTCCTATATCCAAACTTTAAAAACTACTGTACCTATTTAAAGGGATAAAAAATAAAAAAATCTTGTTTGAAAGAAATTTTAAAATTATTTGAAAAAATCCTTTGACAGCTTTTGAAATCTTGTTTAGTTTTTGAGCGGATATTTCGACCGAAAAGTTGTCTGCCATTTTGGATATTGTGGATGTTACGTCACAACCAGGATCACATAAATATTTTACCCAGATAGGCGACCAAATTTATACTTCGGTCACTATTTCATAACTGAACACATTTTAAACATCTAATAATATACATAAAAATATTACTCGACTGTGATTGGTTGATTTCAGTGCAGTTAATCTCAAACAGCAGTGCAAAAATCTGTACAGTGTAAGTGAGTTTTTCAAAGACCTCAAATAGCTCGTCCTTCGCACTCGTGCTATTTTGATGCTCTTTGAAAAACTCGCTCGTGCATGTTTTATCCAAATTGCACTCGAAACCATCCTATTACTTAATACACCACTAACTGTTATTTGGTCACGTATAAATCATGTTCAACACGAGAAATAAATCTGGTATTTCCAAGCGCCCGTGTATTTTTCTGTTTATTATATAAACAAAATTGAAAAACAATAAAACATCCGTGCCAATTCGTTTTACAACAAGTTCTCTGATTGGTGTTTGCAAAAATGATATTTTCACACGTAAAAATATCGTGTGTTTAAATTTTTTACGTGTGTTTAAATACGATTTTTCTCAGTGGCCAAAAACTCTATATAACACTTATGTTTATATAATATATAGTTTTATACGGCTAACCCTTCTTATACCTCACCAAAACGATCGTTATTAAGGTCAAATGAATCCAAGATGCCGGACAACTCGTTACCTCAATGTTTTCATTCAAAATACTTCAAGAACGAAGCAACATGGGAAAAATCGATCAAGGAGTTATATTAAGTTCTTTCAAATGCGATTATATAGGTATTGTCATTTCCCTTTCTGGTATTTTATAAATTGTACATTTTAATTAGGCAGCCATCTGTCGTTCAAGTCAACCTTTATCAGGATTAAACACACGTTCTGTTGATGACGAGCAAATGGTTAATGCTATTCTCAAGTCAAATCCAAACGCCAAACAATTGTACATTGTGGATACGAGACCAAAGGTGCAGTATGTTAGAAAGAAATACACCCTTCCGGTAGTGGTGCACCGGAACTTGGTTCCGGCTCGTTAGTTCCGGCCGGAACCCCGATTTTTCAGAGTTCCGGTTCCGGCCGGAACTAATAAAAAAGCATGACCGGAACCGGAACTCTATCGTTTTAAGAGAGATAGAATATCAAACGTTTTTGGAAGAAATGTGGACTACACAA
Organism: Paramuricea clavata; assembly: GCA_902702795.2. Classification (NCBI taxonomy): domain Eukaryota; kingdom Metazoa; phylum Cnidaria; class Anthozoa; order Malacalcyonacea; family Plexauridae; genus Paramuricea; species Paramuricea clavata. The sequence goes on from CACRXK020005440.1 coordinate 23,629, forward strand.
GGAAAATGTACACTATTAACACTTCATAATGATGTTTAACGTTTGTCAATCTTTTTATTCTAACATTTGTGAGCTCTTAACTTGATGAACTTTCCTTGAGTGTCTGCCTGTCTGGCAGCAGACAAAGTAACATATGACTATATATGACTTTGTAAATCAGTTCCGGTTCCGGCCGGAACTTAAAAAGTGGTTCTGGTACACCCTTACCTTCCGGAAAGTACATCACTTTGGTTATAGAGTCTCGTTTTTGTGATCGAGCTGTGTGGATTTAACTACTGTAATCTCACGTACACGAAAACGAGGCTGTGTAGTCAAAACGACGTACTCTCTGCAATGGTGTATTTGTTTTATCGGTATCTTGCGTGTATGAACATTGCCATTTAGAGTTAAGCGGTTGGGAATATTTGGGGTCATGTAAGTACTGTGTCTATATATGCGTAATATACGATTATTGAAGCCAGAAATTTAAACATGAAATAGAGAATACAAATTTATTTGAAAGTATGCTAAATCAGTAAAACCAACGTAATTTATATATGTTAGAAACAATGTTTAGCCATTTTTGACATATTCGTATTATTCCTTTTGATAGTTAGCGTATAGTATGGTAACGTAGAGAAGCTCTCGTCTCGCTAAATTTTGCGCGAAGGGACCGCCTTTAGCAATCGTCGTAAGGGTTTTCACGCCGATATCTTTCAGACTTTTGCCTACCTTGAGAAGCTGGATTAATGTAGCGCCTTATACGTAATGACGTGTTGTAAAATCAGTCACATGCCAACACTGGGGTCAGAGTAATCGCCTTTCACCTCGGATATTGTGGCTTCGATTCTCGCTACGGACTCATGTGAGTCACCGGAAGAGTCTGTCAACGCTCTGCCGAATGTCGTGGGTTTTCTCTCCGGTTTCCTCCCACAAGAAAAGTTGACGGGGTGGGTTAGGATAAACACAGTTAGGAATGTAATATCACAGTTGTTGTAAAGATATATACTCTAGGCTAAGTAGGGAATATAAGTAACCGTAATACTTGATGTACAGTCGCTTTCATGAAAGACCTCGAATCCTTGATGAGGAGTGAGCTGAGTAATAATGTAAAGGTCGTGGACTGAAGCATGTAACAAAAGATGAACTTTTATACAACCACGGTTAATAGACCTAGAGGTACAACGTTACCCAGCTAGCCATTCCAAATTATCAGGAATAAAACTCGTCTATTTCCTTGCAGATAAACGCGATGGCTAATAGAGCTGCTGGCAAAGGTTATGAAAATACAGAATTTTACGAGAATGTCGAGTTTCAGTTTCTTGGAATAGAAAATATACATGTGATGAGACAGAGTCTTCAGAAGTTAGTTTATGGTAAGTCTTCATTTTGGTAAAAATCAACTGCACGAGCGTTGCCCACATTGTAGATATGAGAAATTTTGTAATATGTGGTTGAACGCTGTAACGCTGCAAAGGTCCTTGCAGTTACTCTCCGAACGAAGGGCTGGTCTCGTTAGGTAAGGGCTGAAACGTCATTATGGATTCATGGATGAGACATGGATGTGAGTTGAACTTCTTGAAAAAGTTGCTATCATGATTAGATGTTGATGAAAATTGTTCTCAAAGAATTTGAGTCGAATTATTCGTAGTAGAGTGCGAATTTTGGACATAATTCGACATGTCACTCTCCAGTCCAGAGTTGATCTAAGTCGCAGCTGCTAAAATACTGTTACGTCATCCCATTATATTTATTTGCGCCCTTGCAAACAACGCTTTTAACTTGTTGTTGATGATGTAGTAACTCGTGAGTTATTCCACGCAGTCATGTGTTTTCTTCCATACATGTGGCCTGCTACTCTAGATCACATGCTGTACGTTGGCGTATCGTTATTTTGATGTCTCAAAATTACTAAAACATTTGTTTGTCTCTTTATCCAGCGTGTGGTGAACGACAAGGTGGAGAGACATTTCTAGACAGCGTTGACAGCAGTGCTTGGTTGAAACATATAAAGTGTGTTCTCGACACATCATATTTTATTGCCAAGGTATAAAATCTTCTGTACATGGCTTCTTTCATGTGTTTTGTACGTACATATACATGTACTTGGAGCAAACAGGTATTACCCTTGACCCCTATACAAAATTGAAATTTCATGCTTGGAGGGATTAGAAGCATTTCGAAATTTCACCTTAAATCCTCTACCAAGTCCCGCATCTCACCCCCCACCCCCCACCCCCCCCATCTTTATAATAAGCAATTTTATTAAATAATTTAATTAAGCTTTTAATAAGTCTACATCACAACCATTTTCCCTCTTTCTAATAAGCCCTCTCTCTAACAAATGGCCCCTTTCTAATAAAGCCCTATGAAACGACCTGTCCCGTTACGCTTAATTGTAACGTACAGTACTTCTGCACTGACTGTTCTAAAGTACAAAGTGATTACTGTGATTTCAGGCCGTGTATGACGAGAGAAAGAGTGTGTTGGTTCACTGTAGTGACGGCTGGGATAGAACTGCACAGACCTGTTCTATTGCGGGTATCTTATTAGATCCTTTCTTCAGGACTATCCATGGCTTTCAGGTATTCATTGATTGTCCAGGCGATACAACATGCTAACTCCTAGTCTCACTTCACAAACATGACAAAGTTAGATCGTTAATGAAGGTGACTGTCGGAAGGTCCATTAATAAAAATACTTATTTCGTGATATGTACATATCAATTATACAATATTAATACACAATATGAATTAATTTAGTATACTACATAATTTGCTGTAAAACGTAATCAGGCAAGGCATGTTCATGCCCGTTGCCACTCACATTTGGATAACTCACATTCCTGTAGTTATTATTACTGTTCTGATAATGTAAGCATAGATCTTACAACATGCAAATTAATTTTAGATAGGCAGCAACATTAAATATAAGTTTCTTGTTCCTTTTCCATAAAACAAGTAAACTATTTTCAACATTAAATACGCTGTCTCACATTGCCAAATCTCATGTTAGGTTCTCATTGAGAAAGAATGGCTGTCTTTTGGACACAAGTTTGTTGACAGGTACAATTAATATAATTCTAAATTTTGGACATCTAGTCGGGCAGATATAGAAGGAAAAAACTTACGTTATCGTGGGACAATTCCATTTTGCCTTCATATTGTGCCCTGAAGGCTAGTTAGTACGTTTCTGTATGTTGGCCGCGTTAAAATTTCTTGTGGGCTCCTGCCGACACGTTTTTCTTCGAATGTTGTATTAAACTCTATTACAGTTCAAATACATGTCTAACACAAATGACTTACATCATTTGAAAGCTTGCAAAAAACTACATATAAGATATTTAAACGGTTTCCTGGGTTTTTCAAGTTCTTCTTGAGTTATGAGCTGTTGAATGCGTGTTTTCAGACTAGTACCCAGGAATTTTGCGAGATTTTGGCTGATTTGTCACATTTGAAACGGCAATAACTCGAAAACCGCTTGAACATCCCAACTAACCATTTAAATGTTTCATATGTAGTTTTTTGTTAGCTTTCTATTGATGCAAGTCATTTGTATTAGAAATGTATCAGAAATTTCACATTTTTTAACTGTAATAGAATTTAATACAAAATTCGAGGAAAAACGTGTCGGCAGGAGCCCACAAGAAATTTTAACGCGGCCAACATACAGAAACGTACTTATTAGCCTTCAGGGCACAATATGAAGGCAAAATGAAATTGCCCCACGATATGGTAAGTTTTCCATAATTTTGGTCCTCTATCTGCCTGACATCTTGCTGAATAGAACAATGTTAATTAAAAAGTTTTTTTTCGTAGATGAAATGAGCGAAACCTTTTCGACAGAAGTTGCGAGAATACAACTACAGTATAAGCCCTCCAGCAGGAATCCAACCTGCAGCCCAGCGATTCCGGGGCAGTCATCCTGGCACATACGTAAAAACGCACAAGTTGTATAACAAACCTGCAGCAGACTTGTAGCAATGCTGTTCCAACAACATGTGTTTGCACTGCTTGTTCCCAGCTTGTTAACAACTTGCTACAAGATTGTTGAGCTCAACAGACTTGGTACAAGTTGTTCCATGAACAACTTGTTATCGTCCTGCAATTCAACAATTTGTCAACAAGTTCTGAGTGACAACCTTGTAGCAACTTGATAGAATAACAGCATGTTACAACTTATTGAACTGAGTCACAGAAAGCATTTGGCGAACTCTCTGAAGAGAAGAATGAATCATTGTATTTTCCTTTCAGATGTGGATATCTGCGGAGTGATGGTAAAGAAGTCTCTCCTGTATTCACGCAGTTCTTGGATGGTGTCTGGCAATTACAACAACAATTTCCTTTTGCATTTCAATTTAACGAAAGATTTTTGCTCACTATCCATGACCATGTACATTCATGTCAGGTACATCGGCATGTAATGAATATTGCTGTTATCCCCCCCCCCCCCCCCCCCCCCCCACC
>CACRXK020005441.1:0-28071 GCA_902702795.2 Paramuricea clavata
TTGAAGAGTCGGATAGTCGATGTAAATCCCATAACCTTACATTGGCATCACCTTAGTATATATACATGAACTGGTTAGAGCGCTGCACCGGAATCGCAGGGTCGCTGGTTCTATTCCTGCCAGAGGGGCTGTAGTTGTATTTTTGACTGCTCCTGGTTAAGTGTAATAAATGTTATTAATTTGTGTCCTGGATCCACTTTTACCATGGCCTCTGGCGCGGATGAATGGGCAACTATATCCTATGACGTCGAATAAATCATTTACAAATCACTACAATTACAAATATTTAATTTACTATTTCTGTGTACAGGACAAGGTGGCAAATGTTTGGTGTTCTCTCTCTATCTTAATAAAATTTAAGGATATATTTTCTACAACTACTTTGGTAAAAATTTGGTATGTGCTCACAGTATATAATTATTTTGGTCATGTATTTGAAGTAGATTCATAAAAATACTTTCACGTAAAAAATACAATATATTTTTATAACTTTTTCTGTAGTGGTTGTTCAACAGTGGCTTTCGTTTTACCATCCAATCTCATGTTAGCCTTGCGTCCATCACCAAAGTCATTCTTACTTGCTCTCGTGAGTATATTACTACATTATATATATCCAACTTCATAAATTACGTACTAGGGAGAGCCTGGGCTGGGTAGGTTGAGTACATGATTTCCTGTATGGATTTATTATACTACAAGCATATACACGTGTGATGGTATTTAGCTTTTTTTTCCAAAAGCAAAAGTTCATCTGAAGGGCTCTGAAGCTTGTGGGGTAGTGTAACTAGAAGTATTTACAAAAAACGTAGATTACAAGTTATGACTGAGGGGGGACTCAGACTCAGGGTGGCTGAGGGCCCCCTTCCCAGGCTTGTTAAAAATTTCACGTCGATTTGGGAAGCTGACCTCCCAATATTTTTGCAGATTGCATAATCATAACCTGAAAAGTTCTTAGCAACTGTAACCAAAATATGGAACTTTCCATGTTTATCGTATTGCACCCTCCGCGTCTTCCCACTCCTTCTCCTTTGAGAGCCCCCTTGTTGTCGTTTCAGTTCTACACCATTGGGCATATCTCATGGTAGTTTGGTATGATTGAAAATTTGGAATTTATTAACGAACGCTAATATCCATACAGTGCAACATCGCATTTAGCTAATGTTCGAATTTTTCGAAAATCGTCATGCTTTAAATTTTCCGAAGATTGTTTTTAGGGAAACTGGTTAAAAAGATTTTTTTATGTTTTCTCAATCACTTTCATTTATATAGGTGAATTCATCTCTGGCGTTCTTTCTCTTTTCCTATCATGTTCATGAAAAGTCTATCCTCCTTGTTACCTTGTAAGTTTTCCAAACTTTGATCTCAGTCAACATGCTAGTGATAAACTGTACAGTGCATTCAGTTCGTAGAATTTATTTACTGTATATATATATATAATTGTATATGAAAGATATATATCTAGTATATTCTGTGCATTTTACATTAAATTTGTTTCATATTTAGGCCTGCTAGCTTGCTATTGCCATTGCAACCCCTGGAAACGATATGGTTCTTATTTATAACGTTGTTCAGGTAAGACCAGTTTACATTGCGAAGTAAACAGGCCTGTAGGTCTCGTTTTGAAGAAAGTGTTTGGGGGAAGAAAATGACTTTAAAGAGATATAGGAAGAAAGTTCAAAAGCTGCAGAGTCTTGTGTGCTCATTTAATTGTTTTCTTTTTATCCCCCCTCCTTTTATTGCTTTCAACTGGGGACGAAATCTGGCTTGGGCACCTGGGAACGGGTATGCTCTGGGTACGAGATTGGTGGGGAAGTACGTAATAGGTGCCCAGTATACTGATTCTAATATTTTAGGTGTTACTAGGTGTACTAAATGTTCTATTTGTTCTATAGCATGATACCCTTACTGGAAAAAGACGGACTGCTCTTAGCCTACATTCCATGTATGCTCCTATTTTTGCTTCTCGCTTTCTCATTCCATCTGGATCTTAAACGTACACCAACAACTATAAAATTCTTGGTATGTGTAAATCTAATCGTCGTCGATTTCGGAAGAGTAATGAGGAGTCGCCTAATATCATTCATTGAACTAATTCATTATTCTTTCGTTTATTTAGTTTTTCTCGTCCATTGCGTGTTGTATTCTGCTACATGTCGTCAGTCATCTGATTGTACCTCCGAGAAAGTATCCAGACATTTTCCCTCTATTAATCTCGATGTATTCGTGTGGACATTTCTTGCTGTTTTTCATTTACTCCAATTTTCGACAGTATAAGGAGTACTGCGCTGTTGCTGATAAAATAAAAAAGAAATCGTAGAATCTGAGAAACGAAAGGCTGCTTTCCAGCTAAGCGTTTTTCATACGGGAAAGTTGAAATTATTATTATGAACAATATTTTAACACGGTACAATTTCACCTAATGAGAAATAATTATGTACACAATATAAAAAAAAGCTAGATGACTTTCCAACCGGCCGTGCTTACTCAAGTAGAATAATTATAAGTAATAGCATAGAAAGAGGCGAATTAGCTATTAAAACGTCCCGCCCGATGAGGGTCGTTTAGTAAAATTCCTTTGGGCGCCGCTCGATGAGGGTCATTTAGTAAAATTCCCGAGGGCCGAAGGCCCGAGGGAATTTTACTAAATGACCCGAATCGAGCGGCGCTCAAGGGAATTTTACTAAACGACCCTCATCGGGCGGGACGTTTTCAATAGCTAATTCGCCTCTTTCTATGCTATTACCTTGTAATATCATGATTGCGGGTATTCCCGTTGCTCTCGCAGGGCCATTAAAAACAAATTAACAATAAATAATGGTATAAATTAAATGGTATAATTGTTTTCCATGTCTTTGTTTAGTTTTGGCGATTTCAGATATATTCATTTTTTCTAATCGTACCCGCTTTGACGTCGTTTCGGGTAGGATTACAACTAATTCTACCTGACATGACGTAAAAGCGGGTAGGATTAGAAAAAATGAATATAATGAGGTGTATTAGTTATTAATTGCCCTGCGAGAACAAAGGGAATACCCGCAATCATGATATTATCACACTTATCTCGCCTAAGCGAGATGAAAAATTCCCCTATAAACACTTCATCCCGGCTAGGCGGGATAAACTTTTCCATTGAGCATGCGTAAATGCCTTTTCTGCAAGAAATATGACGTCAAGCACTTAAATGGCTTCATCCCGGCAATATAATTAATCTATCAGCCGATCGTGTAATAGACCTTTCCAAGGTTAACGACGCCATAATGAAACACAATAGTGCAAGGGGTACAAACACAATGGAATTCCCTATAGGTAAATTTGCAGGGGGTGCAAACACAATGGTGAAAACAATGGATTCAAGATGGCGTCGTTAACCTTGGAAAGGTCTATTCTCATGCATGTGTGATTTTTGTAAGCGCTCTGTTTTGTTATATTTGTAAATTTTATACAGGACAAATACCCATTATATACTGAACAAATACACATTGAATGGTACAGAAAACTACTGTAATTGTTGTTCTTTTATTTATTTAGCTATTTCATAAGTAGCATCTAAAAAGATTTCAACTTTCTTTGCGTATACGCACGTACGTACAAAACACGCTTAACTGGAAAAACGTCTTAGAATACAAAACGATACAACATGTCTACTAATTTTAAACATATTAAATTTATTAAACGATGTATGCATTGTGAATATAACTAGACACGATAGCCTGGTACACAGTTAAAAGAATACGTGGTTTGGAGACACGATGGAAGTACAATACAACTCATTAACTATACTGGTTTCGGTTTATGCAAGAATTTGGGCCTATCTCGTCACGTGTGTATTGTATTTTTTCCCGCACAACCAATAGCAATGTTTAAATTGAGCATTTGTCCAAGTTACGGATGGATAACTCAACCACAAACTTGTTATTGGTTATTTGAGCGAAAATACAATACACACGTGACGTGATAGGACCAAAGCATAAAGCTGGACAATAACATAGTTCATGAGTTACATTGTACTTTCATCGGGTCTCCAAGCCATCTATTAAAATAACTGTACTTGGGGGAGGACTCGCGGGCGGGAAAATTAGGGTGGGAGAACGGCGCGCAGAGAAAAGGGCGGGCGTTCAGGCTATAGACACCACTGAACAGCATGTTTACCCATTTTATTACTTTTCATTACTTTGCCATTTACTGCATATAGTTTTACAAACTTGCCCGATTCTTACACTTCTATTTATTTTGTTATCTCCTCATGTTTCGCGCAGCTTAGGAGTTTTTCGACCGAAACGAAATTTCTCTTTGTCTTTTTACAATTAGTTCTGCTTGAGGGCTCATTTTAACAAAGAGAAATTTCGATTCGGTCGAAAAATTTCGCCTAGTGGAAAACCGCCTTTATGGTGCACACATTTCTGCAGCCTTGCTATGGTGCTTGTCAAAAGCTCGACAAATCACGAAAATTTTAATAACAGCTTGATATTTAGACTGTACGACACCATGCAACTCTGCCACAGTATCTTCTCTGCTTTTAAAACCATGGCTTCTAATGCAGAAAAAATAATGCAGAATGATTCTAATTAATGCAGAAGAAACAAACGTTCAACGGCGGTTTTAGGTTGACCACATCACAAATTTGAGTTTCTTGTCTACATTTCCCCCTTCCAGATTGTACAAAATAAGGGAAGGACAAAATAAGGGAAGGACTATAGGCAGTGGCGGACACTAGGGCAAGGGAGGGAAGTTACCCCTGAAACCACTATTTTGCAGGGTATAAATTAAGCCTATATTCTATGGAATTTAAGGCAACAAAGTTTAAAGAATTAAAATGTGGTGGTGGTCATATATGATGGCAACCTAATTCGCCTCCCCCTCGCTCACGAAGTGCATGTCCGCCACTGCGCTTATAAGTCCATCTCGACTAGGCCCTTTGCAGACGCTCTTTGTGGCATGGTATGGAGAGCAGAAACGTGTGTAGATACAAGTTCTAGAGTCGCATTTTACAATATTTATTTTCTTTGATTATTACATCATAAAATATTTCTTTTACCGCTATTAATATCTTCACAATTAATCCGCTATGTATAAAAACAATCATTTTACGTATTCATCAATACCTGGGTTCCAGTTTTTGTGCTGTGCCCTTAATACTCAATATTCCTTTGCAAAGTAACAAGTTTGATCTTCCACTACAATATTATGAGTAATATCATGACGCTTGACATGGCAATATACTACAATAATTAAATCTAAAACGTAGTTCATTGTCATTGATTAATGAACGCTCTACCAGTCACTGGTCAGATGCCGATGACGTAATAACCTAGGGCATTCAAGCCTGGTGCGAATATACTAGTGACTTTTCAACACGGGTTGATGGTGATTATTTGATTTAATTCATTAGTACAAAATTTCACATTTAAAAATCATCCAGTCTTTTATCAGTTTTTGTGGATTCCCTTCTAATCATGGCTCTTGTATTGCCAACACCACACAGACCAACTGTTCTCTTTCTTCAAACCTCACACACATTCGTTATGACAGCAATCCTGTCCACATATGATAACAAAATACATTAACAACTTCTGCTATGAAGTCGTCACCAGACTTGGGAATAACTCGCTCAATTTTCTTATTTTCGTCAGCCGTGATACGATTTACGATCTTCACATCCTACATATATCAAAGAAAAATTTCAGTGTTGAACTCAACGCAATATTTAAGTTATTTCCAACAAGAAGTGGGTAATATTTTACGCGTACGATGATTTATTCACCAAAGTGGAGGTGAATTGATGATTCCCTTATTACGTTTTCGAAGCGCTTTGCATTGTGGTTATAGTGGTATCACTGATAAAAATAGCGGCCTCGAATGAAAATATTGAATGTTTTCGCGAATATTTTGCTGTTGGCTATCGCGCACCTGACCCTAGCTTTTTTAAAAGTTCTTGCACGGTCAGGACAAAAAATAAGCCATCTTGAATATCAGTGATACTACTATAACCACAATGCAAAGCGCTACGAAAACGTAATAAGGGGAATTATCAATTGTGCAACGATTATTTAAGGCGACTATTTAAAAATTATTCACCGACACTAAGTGATAATTATTTTAGCATATACCACAAAAGATTGAAGGAAACAAAAATGCGGTACATTTATATTGTGTAACAAAATATAAAACGTTTTCACGAGGATTTTAAAATTCAGTCGGGCGGTGATGAGAATCAAGGAATTAATTTTATGTTGGGCAGTTGGGACTTGGGAGCAGCTTGGGAGTGGCTAATTTTGAATATTTACTTAATTAATGCATCTATAAATAGCGTTGATGCTTCAGGGGCGGTAGTTCATTTACACCCAGTTTTGCGGCAGGCGGTATTTCCTAAGTACCGCCTGCTATGCAGGCTAATTCATTTCTGACATGGATTATCCCAGAGCCTTCGTTTCCTTCCCAAGGATCGCAGGCTCGGGGAACGAGATTGCTCTTAAACGGTCTCCAAGAACGGTCTCAAGAGACCGTTTAAGTTTACACGGTGGATAGGCGAAATTTAACCGGTGGATAGCCCTAAACGGGCTTCGTACAACGCGATTTCTCGAGCGTTTAAATTTTATCCGGTGGATAGGGAGTTAAACGGTGGATAGCGACTTAAACGCCTTTCGTACAACCGGCCCCTGGTCTAGATAATATTCCTAATAAACTTATAAAGATAGCGGCAGAAATAATCTCACCATCACTAACCGAAATATTTGCCAAATCAATTAGTACTGGCATTTTTCCATCTGAATGGAAAAGGAAGGCAAAAAGAACGATCCGAACAACTATCGACCAATATCATTTATAATATTCCAGCTGTTGCTAAAATTTTTAAAAAAGTAATTTTCGAACAACTTTATAACTATTTCAGTAGAAACCGCTTATTGACGCATTGCCAGTCGGGATTCAGGTCCCTACATAGTACACTTACTGCTCTCCTCGAAGCTACTAGTAACTGGTCAGTCAACATAGACAATGGCCCTTTCAATGGAGTAATATTTATTGACCTCAAAAAGGCCTTTGATACTATTGACTATAATATATTATTGCGGAAGCTTCAAAATTATAACGGTGTGGATCAGACAAGTCTCAAATGGTTTCAATCCTATATCTAACTGGTCGATCTCAAAAATTCAATGTAAACGGTTGCTTGTCATCCTCTGTACCAGCTACTTATATAAGGTGGGCAGTAACTTAGGATCCCTTCTTTTTCTTGTTTATATTAATGACCTCCCTAATTGTCTCAGTGCAGCTTCACCGAGAATGTTCGCCGATGATACGAACATTAGTTATGCGACTAATACATTGTCCGAACTTGAAAAAGTAATTAATTCAGAACTAAAAGACAGGACAGAATTTATGATAATTGGATCCCGCCAACGTATACATGCTCATTCCAACGAAAACATCAATATTGACCTTGATGGCAATGTAATCAAACAAGTTGACGAAGTTAAATCACTAGGTCTAATAATTGACAAAAATCTTTCTTGGTCAAAGCACATTGATATGAAATGTAAAAAAATTTCTTCCGCTATAGGTGCTCTTAAACGAATACGACCCTATATATCAATCCAAACTGCAATCGAAATATACAATGCAATAATTCAACCTCACTTTGATTATTGTAGCCCTGTTTGGGATGAATTTAATACAACATTAATAAAAAATACAAACATTACAATGTCAGTTCTAGTATTCTCTTAGAGAAGCTGCATTGGGACAACCTATCACTACGTAGGAACAAGCACAAATCTATATTGATGTACAAAACAATAAATTAGTATTTGGAAAATTTGTTCTCGTTTTGCAGCACAGACTATAACTTAAGAAATACTGAAATGAAGCTGAATTTACCAAAACCAAAAACGGAGTATTTGAAGCGTAGTTTTTGCTATAGTGGGGCATGGTTATGGAACACGCTACTCCACTCTGCACGTACAGCTAATTCATAAATGAAATTAATCGATTCTTTTTTTAGCCACCACAATGGGATTCCAACACGGCAATCTTGGAATCAGTGCATGTATCTTATATATAGTGTTTAGTATCAAATTTAATTTAGTAGATGTTAGATTTATTGTAAATAGTACTGAAGATTTTACCGTGTTTAAATAAATGTTCAATGTTCAACAACAAAAAATGTTCAATTCTGTTTAGTTTTCGCAGAACAGTCACTGTTTCAGTTACACGATTGTATGCAATCTTAGCATTCGGAATGGTAAATGTTCTTTATAGCTCTGGGGTCGGTTGTATAAAAATGTAATTAAAGTTAACTATAGTTAGTGCGAAAGTTAACCAATCAAAATCGCGAATTTTACAGTTAACTACTATTTAACTAGAAAACGGCCCCTGCTATTTACAGTAGAGAAATGATTCTAGTTCATCTCCCTAGACACTGTTATAAGTAACAAATTAAAAGTTATGTCAGACTTCCATCATAATTTGTTTCCAAGTTATCATCACCTACCTAATCATATTATTGATCAAGCATTAATAGAAGATGTCTCTGTCAACTCCTTTAAGAATGTCATAAAACGTATGTCCTAATCCATTGGTCCTAATCTATAGTGTAATGAATTGCATCCATGTAAATAGTTTATGTAAGTGGCCTGTTTTTCTCGCTTTTAGATTTCTTTTTTTTTCTCTCTCCAATTATGTAAATATTTTAATGAACTCACGGCCCTTTGAAAAACAGATGTACTTCTGAAAGGCTACTGTGATTAAATAAGATTAAATAATAATAAATAATAATAAATAATAATAAATAATAATAATAATAATGTTTGTAAATGTTCCTTATTTTTCCATGGGCGTGGCTTATCTCGGTTACCATGGAAACAATCAAGGAAAAGAAATTATACTTATAGATGGGTGAACACCTCCAACAACATCATTTTGGTAGATTTTGATTTTAGATCAATTATAGACCAAAATTGTTTTATGACGTGTAAGACCACCTTAATGAATTAAAAAGTTTTGGAGTGGACTTCATCCGTATGGTCGAAAATACGACGTTTCAAAAAGTGAACGATTAGTTTCTAACCTCATTAATATTTGTAGTTGCAGAATTATTTTTCGTCTTTTATGAAAAAAGAAACCAACACAACACATGGTGAGCAAATTAATTGTATTTTATTTACCAATTGATTGCCGTTTAAGGATTTGTTCAAATCCTTAAACGTTCTTTCTTGTTCACACTATCACTAAACAGAATAACGGATACATTGCTGGATTAAAGTAAAAAGGTTTTGAGGAAACGATATAAGTTTCACTGTTTCTTTACACTTAGTTGTAGGTAGCCTGTTCCTGAACTACTCATGACACCTTTTGCCGTGTAGTGCCAACCAAGGCTTTTAGAATGATACCGATTATCTCCTTTAAACGGGCTGCTGCTATAATAGAGATCATTGTAGGCGTTGTAATTTGCGTATTTCTTGCCCTGATAAACCTTCGCATTCCACCAGTTCGAATACAAATTGTAATCATAGGGTACGCTGAAGAGAACACAAAGGGTTATATCTTCGTTTGTTATGTAGAAAGAGATTACACCAACCGCTCCCGTTGCAGCTCCACTGGTTTTTCTTGCTGTATAAATTACGCCCTTGTTGGGAGGGACGTAATTTGGTAGTACTTGGTCAGATGTTCCGGAGAAAAAATATGTGTTGAGAGCTTCAAACTGGTAACGCCCGTCATTTGTAATGCCGATCGAAATCTTTCGTTGAACATTTCCAATTGCATTGACGGCAGCTATCAAAGCACTTATGGTCACGGCTCCGGCTGAAACGACTGCCGCAGTAGCGGCTACGATTCGTTTTTTTGGATTGTGCGAGTCCTCTTCTTTTCCATTCAGTATTCCGTTGTCAATATGAGCAACTGGGGCTGCAAAGAAGAAAATTCCAAAAAAAATTCATATTGCTCCTTTCGGCTCTACGTTATCTTAGGGAAAATTAAAGCAACGTTACCTTGTTTTACTCGTTTCCTTCAAAAAGTAAATAGATACCTTACGATGTAAGACGAGAACGACAGCGGCAAAAACAAACGCATTCAAATAAGTGATTATAAAAAGAGCTTGTTATGTATTATCAATCATATGAATCTAAAACTTTTTCTAAGGGCTTTCTGGTTGAAACAATTTCTGCCTCGATACTGAGCTAATTTGCTAGGTACCGCTTCTCGCGGCTTGAAATGAAGACGTCGCACAAAAAACGTATAAATCTGCAGTTTACCGTTGTAAACAAGAGCGAGGACAACGTCTAAAACTCTCGTGGGATATTAATTATTCATTTCTTTTCTTAACTACAGTAAATTCCATTGTATTTATAGCCGTCCCCGTCGCGTTGCCGTCTTAAATCGTAAGGTCTCTATTAATTACGTTACAAATTACTTTGGTACAAGAAGTAATTAGTTACTGTGAAAATACTCACAAAGTAATTAGAAATTAGCAACGCGTTACTTCAGTAACGAGTACTTACAACACGGCTACTCCTTGGTACATATTTAGTTTTCCATCGCGTGCTCAGTAACATTTTCTGGATAATAGAGCCTGAGTATATAGTATGTGCGCATTCACGTAATATTACGTATAGGACGTGTACGTTTCAGAGAACGGCTTTCGGAAAAATTCTACTAAAATCAAAGACATTGCTTACCATCTTGTCCAAGTAATTGGCCTAGAGGTCCGCGACGTGGAGATTTCCCTTCTAATTGGCTGCTAGTGTTGAAATGTGGGATAAGATAAATAATGTGAGAAAGGTAAAGAAAAGAAAGGAATGTGAATCAGTCACAATATTAACTTCGTTAAGCATTTATTCGAACAGTTGAAAAACAAGAAACACGCTGAAAATATTCCTTTCGAGTAAAATTTCTATATTAAAATTGATTTACCTCAACTTTGCACCATCAGCTTTGCTTTCGCTAAAAGCTAAGAACAGTTCCGCCAACAATATTAAATGGAAGAGGTTTATACCATGTTTGTAAGATGCCATAGCTTTCTTCAGTGCACTTCCAGAAGAACTTTCCAACAAAAAATAATTTACAAAAATTTGTTCTCTTCAATCAGTCTTTACTCTTCACAGCTTCAACTCGTCTCTCCATAGAGTACGAGAGAGAACGCCTTTTTATGCTTTCTATGTTCATTAATTCTGTTTACCTAAGTACAACCAATCGGAGCTGATCAACGTTAACTCAGTCCCAGACTACAGCTAGTCAGCACTTCACTCTGTCCATAGTACGTAGTTCATTTTCAAACCAATGTTCTTATGTAAAACTAAAGTTAACTAACTAAATACAGGTATAGTTGCGTAGAAGAAATAGCAGGCTAAATTACTACGTTATTTGTAAGAGCGCAATTTTACTGATTTGCAGAAAATTGAGGAAAGTGTAGTTGGTCCCTAAGTACTTGTGTACACAAACGTGGGATTCAGTACCTCGCTCAACAGAGCAGGTAAAGCTTATTACGAATGCATCGAATCAAGTGTTTGTGCACAAGAGGATCTACCAACAGAGGAACCAAAACAAAACCCTTCAGATAAGTACTGATCACGTACCAGATAAAGTAAACATTTACAAACTGTGCATGAAACTTGCGCTGCAAAACTTCATCTTTGACATGTGCATACACACTAATGTATCACAAAGCGTTTTAAGCTGACAAGATGAAAGTGGTGTGTTTTATATATTAAGAAATATATAAGCTATTTTATAACTATTGCACATGTTATGAAGCAAGAAATTATTAAATAGCTTAGAAGTCTTTGTTATGGAAATACCTCAAAAATATAGAAAAAAATCAATGTTTGATGTGAAGACCTAGCCTCCTCCGCAGTAATCTCTAATGGTATTATTGAATTGTTTATATCGGGTTTTGGTCAGCTGTGTCGGGCAGAGAAAAAAAATTCTGGTGAGATGCTTGCAATAAATCGCGCAAAGTGGACCTCTCATCAGACCTAAGTGGACGTCATACATGACCAGGGTCCCCTAAGTAGGTTTTTGCACCCTAATTACAGTATATTCCGTTTGCAATTTTCGAACGAAGGAGCGAAGTATGTGCTTAAACTTTGTGAAAATGTCTTTATATATTGCGTCGAAGTTTTCATGTTTTACAAAACAAAACCCTTCAGATAAGTACTGATCACGTACCAGATAAAGTAAACATTTACAAACTGTGCATGAAACTTGCGCTGCAAAACCTCATCTTTGACATGTGCATACACACTAATGTATCGCAAAGCTTCTTAAGCTGACAAGATGAAAGTGGTGTGTTTTATATATTAAGAAATATATAAGCTATTTTATAACTATTGCACATGTTATGAAGCAAGAAATTATTAAATAGCTTAGAAGTCTTTGTTATGGAAATACCTGAAAAATATAGAAAAAAATCAATGTTTGATGTGAAGACCTAGCCTCCACCGCAGTAATCTCTAATGGTATTATTGAATTGTTAATATCGGGTTTTGGTCAGCTGTGTCGGGCAGAAAAAAAAAATTCTGGTGAGATGCCTGCAATAAATCACGCAAAGTGGACCTCTCATCAGACCTAAGTGGACGTCATACATGACCAGGGTCCTCTAAGTAGGTTTTTGCACCCTAATTATATATTCCGTTTGCAATTTTCGAACGAAGGAGCGAAGTGTGTGCTTAAAGTTTTCATGTTTTACAAAAGTTATTTGGCCAATTAACAAGCAATGTCTCCTGGCTCCTGTAATGTTTTGCCATCGAATGGGGATGTACAAACATTAAAATCGCACTCTTGAAGCTGCCGAATGTTTATTGTTCTGGACAACTCAGATCAGTGGATTCAGTGGGACTATTACACAAGTCAGTTGTGGAAATACCGAATTATCTGGCACTGATGTCAGACTTCAAGAGGAGGGGAATTAATAATTACAGTATACGAACGGTATGACTGATATAAATCGGTTCGGAATACTATTGTAAATGCGTGTGAAGTTTAATGACAGGAAACATTTCTTTGAACTGAATTAGAATAATATGCCAACATTTGTATTTCAGTTCTTTGAATGTTTGCATGGCGATAAAATATAATTGTTTTGTTTGTGGAAACACCACGTAAATTTATTACTGCAAAGCTTTCGATCAGTAAGCCCGGATCTTCATCAGTGCTAATAATATGTGACTTGTTTAATTCACACGCTCTTTTTATATACAAGAGTGTCGTGATCCGTTGGCTCGCGTCGCGAAGCAACCATTTTGGCGATTGATAGTCATAAGTTCTCTCGCAAAATGAGAGAGTCAATTGAAATCGAGAAGCACAATACTATAGATCAGGAGGGAAAGCCACTAGATAGTACGTGGCGTGCTCTCTTTAATGTGCAAAATTAATTTCTCTTGTCTTGGATGCGCGCGCGTTAATTGGAATCACTTCACTACGTTTGAAATGACGTGGTTGATGTGCCGTTTAATTAAATTTCAAATGACGCGAGCCAACAGATCACGACACTTTTGTATATAAAAAGAGCGTGTGAACACAGAGTAGAGACATACAGATACGTAACTAGTGTACCCACTTTTTTTGTGCGCATGCTCGGCAAGTTACTAGATGCATGCATCTGATTGGATGACGACCTGATGACGACTCACTTTAAACTTGCTGAGCACGCGCAGTTGATCATTTTTCGCCCGGTCGCCTGAAAAAAAGTGGGTACATGAAAACGTAATCTTCCGCAGTGTTTACAACGGTCATGAGTTACGTCTCTGTATGTCTTATCTACTCTGTGATATTATTAGCACTGATGAAGATCCGGGCTTACGGATTGAAAGCTTTGCAGTAATAAATTTACGTGGTGTTTCCACAAACAAAAACAATTATTTGTATTTCAGTTGGCGCACGTCTTTGTTACAATTGAAGTATTGAATAATTCTAATGCATGCATGATATGAGTTTTAAAACATTGTTCTGTTTTTAAAACATTTATGGTTTGTTTTGTTATACACTTGGAATGAAATAATCTAAATCGGGTCATTTTCCTTGGTATATGAGCAAGCAAAGATGTACAACCCAGTGTAGACTGGTGAACACAATCACAATGTGACCTGATGTGCTCCGTCCGAACTTAATGCTGATGCAGATGTGATATCGCACCACTGTCTGGCAATTTCTTGAAAAACCTTCCAATATATATATATATATATATATATATATATATATATATATATATATATATATATATATATATATATATATATATATATATATATATATATATATATATATATGTGTATATATATCGTGTTTGTCGATGCTGACACGTATCTGAAGAGTGCTCAATGCAGGTAAGATTTTGCAGAGCAAAACTATTATTAGTGTAGACTAAGACATGATATCTGAAGATAATTTAATAAAACCTAAACCTATTTACGATAAAAGTTACTCGAGTTTCACGCACAAAGGCGATCATCAGACTAAAGTGCTTTTACGGTGGATTGTAGTTATAAGCGTATAAAATTTCCTTTCGTGACAACACTTAGCTATTAATTCTGATCTTTTATTCAGTAGTGATTGTTTATCTGCATTTAAAATGCAGATTTTCTCGGATAGGCACAAGTTACATATCTTTCCTCCACTCCTATAAGCATTTGCACGCTTAAGGATTTTCCACTCGATTGCGTAAGCTGTGTCGGATTCCTTTAATTCCCAGATGAACTTCGAGACAATGCATATATATATATATATATATATATATATATATATATATATATATATATATATATATATATATATATATATATATATATATATATATATATATTTATTCTATATATATATTCATATATATATATATTCATATATACAGGGTGTATCAAAAAAAGTAAAACAATTTTGAAATTGCTCTCAATTCCACAATTCTGTTCATGAAATGTAATTTTTGCTATATATGGATTGCTTGAGTTCTTAAATTATAGAAAATATAAAAAAAATTGAAAATAGCAAATTTCGCTATCCAGGGGTGTGGTCAACTTTTGCTCCCCTAAAAGTGGCTTGCGCACGGAAATGACAAACGGTATTCTTTATTTGAGTTCATGTATGGAAAGTTCGCTATTTGTTGCATTTATGATAAAATTTCGGCAGGATTTTACCGAGTACAAATCCTCCGAAAAGCCTATGAAAACGTTACATTTTTCTCTGTTGGTGCTGTTCTTGCTTCATTATGAATTCATTTTTACTCCCATGAGAGTTCCGTGGAATTTCCATGGAATTTGTGCTTTCGAGTTGTTTGTGCTGAAACGCATTTTCTCGTATAATACGCATTTTCTCGTATAATATCCAGATGTACGATGCCCTTCACGTGCGAATACGTGAAGGGCATCGACCGCATCGTACATCTGGATATTCGTTCGTGAAACTTTGGCGAACCAAGTTTATGTTGTTGCTACGGAGGAACTCTGATACCATAAAAGCTCCCTGCTGCGGAGTAAATTGTGGCATCGCCATTTCAAAGTGTACGGGGGTATTATACGAGAGAATGCGTTTCAGTACAAACAACTCAAAAGCACAAATTCCATGGAAATTCCACGGAACTCTCATGGGAGTAAAAATGAATTCATAATGAAGCAAGAACAGCACCAACAGAGAAAAATGTAACGTTTTCATAGGCTCTTTGGAGGATTTGTACTCGGTAAAATTCTGCCGAAATTTTATCATACATGCAACAAATAGCGAACTTTTCATACATGAACTCAAATAAAGAATACCGTTTGTCATTTCCGTGCGCAAGCCACTTTTAGGAGAGCAAAAGTTGACCACCCCCCTGGATAGCAAAATTTACTATTTTAAATTTTTTTTATATTTTCCATAATTTAAGAACTCAAGCAATCCATACATATAAAACATTACTTTTCATGAAAAGAATTGTGGAATTGAGAGCAATTTCAAACTTGTCTTACTTTTTTTGATACACCCTGTATATATATATATATATATATATATATATATATATATATATATATATATATATATATATATATATATATATATATATATATATATATATATATATATATATATATATAGCTTAAGATTTTGGTTTACGAAACACAAACAGTGCTCAATACCATATAGATAGAGCGTAATATAGTTTTTCGTTTTACCTCAAAAACCACAACAGTCTGTTTCATCCGTATAGGAATCATCAGGTGGTGAACTGGACCACCTGATGATTCCTATACGGATGAAACAGACTGTTGTGGTTTTTGAGGTAAAACGAAAAACTATATATATATATATATATATATATATATATATATATATATATATATATATATATATATATATATATATATCACCTGATGATTCCTATAGGGATGAAACAGACTGTTGTGGTTTTTTGAGGTAAAACGAAAAACTATATTACGCTCTATCTATATGGTATTGAGCACTGTTTGTGTTTCGTAAACTAAAACCTTAAGCTATATATATATATATATATATATATATATATATATATATATATATATATATATATATATATATATATATATATATATATATATATATACATATAGTTTATCTATCATCCACTTCTATATCATGAGATCACATTATAACTATGTTAGTACGCATATGTTTACATAGTTTGAAGTCCCCCGTTAAAAACAATCTATTGATCTAAATGTAAACATAAGCTTAATGGTGTTTTAATTGGCGTTCACATCCGGATTCAGTATATTGATAAGTTCTTTTTCTTTCATCTCTCTAAAGAGTCTGTCCGTGTTAATGCATTGATATATAGGCATTATTTTGAAAATTCCGTTGTTACACATGGCCTATTTAAGTGTTTGCTTACTTTTAGATGTCTAGTATAAACATGCATCTAAAATATATATAATAGTATAGACATCTAAAAGCACGCGAACACTTAAATATGTGTAACAAGGGAATTTTCAAAATAACGCCTATACAGGGCGTCCCCCAAAAAAGTGACACTATAGAAATTATCCTATTGTTATAACAGTGAATGCCCTAGCAGTAAGTTGATCCCACCAGTGCATAAACTTCTGCTTCTGGAATTTAAAATAAACAAGACGCCTACTCAGGCGTTCACTCCGGGTACAGGGCCTTAACTGAGCGCAAAGCTACTTTAACGTATGCTTATATACGGCAATGAAGGTATCTTTAATGCATGATATTTAGCATATTAAAGTTGGAAAAGTGGGAGAACTACAGTGTAACCACTTAACCAAGTGACTAAAAACATATGCAATGATCATAATATTTTACAACATCAAAATATCTCTTTTATCTCTAATAAAAGCTATATCTAGTTCTTTATTAACAATTCTATTTAAAACATGCGTAGGAGTGTTTTATCGAGACGTATACAGTGTGTATCAAAATAATTCGAATCCAAATTTGACAGACTGCTGTTTATAAAATACTAAAGTAAACCATATAATTTTTATATGGCAATAAAGAATAGCCTATTAGGTTTCCGATTATATCGTTCTTATATCAATAAGATCAAAAATGACCAAGAAATCGTGTGTTAAAACTGGTTGCTCGAAATCAAATTTTTCCGCCGATGGGAATTCGAAGTGAGACGTACAAACAAAAGATAATGCAAATTTAATTAATCAACAAACTGTTATGTAGCAAAATTTACATAAGTCCGTGTTCATTTAAAGAGATTTAAGCTCCTATGCCTTCAACATGTTGAACGAGAAGAAATTCGCGTTAAATTTGCATTTTAGTTTTCAGTGATGATTAGCATTTCAAAGCCTTGTGGGACTAACTTTGAAAGGAAAAATGTCCAATTCCCATCGGCGGAAAATTGTGATTTTTATGGACTTTTTTTGTCAAAGCAATACCACATAATAGAGAAGGACAGAAGGTTCACTTGAGTCGGAACCTTTGAAGTTTTTGTGCCGGCACATGTTACTTCCGGATCCTGGCCGCCATGTTGAAAGCATCCAACTCTGGTCCAAAACATTATAAACTAATATGGCGAAACTTGTATTTCATAACTTTAAATGGGTATATCGTCGTTATTTTATGGTGGATGTCATTGAAAATTTCAGGACGTACAAAAGAAAGGTAGATTATTCATTTTATTATAATAAAAGCTTATTGAATGATGCTAAAATTGTCATTTTAAACGCAACAAACTGTATGTGTTGTTTGGGCACCGATGGATATAACGCATTTATATGTTGTTTTTCTGAGTGTAGTTTGAAACTATTGCAACTACTATTCCACTTAAACTGAAGAAAAATGCGTCATGTCTTGTTTTTAGAACGCAGTAGGTTGAATTTTGTTTTAATTTAGGCGCATATTATACTGTGAATATCCTTATAATTCGTACTACTATTCGTACTAAATTATATACCTGATCAGTGAAAGGGGATGTGATGTCTTTGTATTGGGCTTCTTTTCTTAATTAACAAAAACGTTTTTGGACTAAACTAAGTAAACTGCGCGAGTAGAATCCATTTTCACCAGAACTGGTTTATAATTTGTAACTTTGATATTAAACTTTGATTGCTGGTAACAGTAATGAGTACGATATTTGTTCACATCTGTATCAAGCAATTGATGGTGGAGCAGATTAACTTGCCAGAAGTTACAGTTCATGACCCAAAATTGCAACACATCAATCTCATGTAAATTTACTCAGCAAGCACCATCTTAATTAATGATTTCACCTGTTATCAATTACCATCGGCATTGTTAGGTTTACCATCTTAGTGAAGGAGCGAGACTAATTAAGCTCCAAAATAATAAAATATTGCACATTCAAACTGTGTAGCTCAGTCTGGAATGCATTGGTCTTGTAAACCAGGGGTTGTGGGCTGCATTCTTACTTGCCTGGTATAAATTTACTCAGTGTAGCAACATATTAGTAATTTCTCCTGTGTATGATTACCATCAATATTAGATTTAACACCAGCCTTGTATCTTACAGTTCAGTTCTTATGTACTTGGTGTAAAAGATTTTAAGCAATATAACTTGTAGAAGTTATATTGATTAATTGTTTTGGCAACACAGCATATTGTCCAGTGCACATGGTTAAAGATGCGCTACCTTCAAATATTTTCTGTTCTTCTTTTTAGTGTTGGAAAGTTCACGATTGGCAAATTTCAAGCTGTAGTAAATGCACAACCTCAAAAACAATTTTTGTATCTTTCATGATGTAGTCCAGAAAGCAATTTGTTGGAACATGAAGACCTTCAAATGTGTTTTCTGTTTGATCAAAGGCCTTAAAGAAACAAAACTGTTATCATCTAGGTCATTACATTGGATGGCATTTGTGCATGTAGGACAGTTGCAGATCTTAATAGATTTATGGATCTAAACTCAAATTTATGGAACTAAATTATATGGATTTATGGAACTAAAATCAAATTAAATATGGATTGATAATATGGATAAAAAATATGGATTTATGGAACTAAAATCAAATCAAAGTGTTGTTTACATTTTGGGGTTGTACAACTTGTACACAGTAGAATACGCTAGATGTTAAAGTTTCATTTACTTGGTTCCCTTTGTAAAAAACAACACTACAACTTACATGCACCAACATCCGATTTGTTGCAAGTTGAAACCAGTTTTATTGCCTGATATATTTTACTCTGCCAACAAGTCTTAATAACTAAGGGGCTATTTACATGAGCCTGACTAGTCCTGTTAACCGAGGCACCCAACTTAATACAAATCATTTAACAAGAATCTGCCTAGCCGAGATCTCACTTGAGTCAAAGGGGATGCCCTGATAACCGGGCTGGAATTTTCCTATGTAAAGTCACCAGCTCATCTGCTCATGTAACCAGGCTAGCCAGGCCTTCAGCCTGGTTAACCGGGCCAGCCTACATGGCTACCCGGGCTCATGTAAACAACCCCTAAGGTGATAGCAACAATAATATACTTGGTGCTAAATGTATCATAAACTTGAGTAACAGAGAAAATTCTCATCTTCAGATTATTTCCCTCATTGTAGAGTAAACTGTTAATATGTATCTTAAAAACTAGAGTGTATATTAGAATCTCACAGATTTATAATTTAAAATGTCATTAAGATAAATCAGGTCTTTTATTGTCTGTTTTGTAAATGAGGTTCCTTGATAATGTCAAAGAAGGCCTTGTCAGTTGTGACTTGACACACTTGTGATACCCAATTTGTAAAGTCACAGCTAAAGGATTTTAATAGGTTCAAGTCAATATATTATCCCTAAAATTTATTTTAGAAAAAGAAGTAGGTCTAGCAATTTCTTTCATATCGCAATATTATTTTATACGATTGCAGGCCGCCAATATGCCAAGTTGAATTACACTGTATTGAATAGTTGATCACAGATTCACTGAAGGTCCGATGAACTGGATTTATTTCCTTCATTGTTATGGCATTCACGTCCTTGATCTTTTTGTACACCATGAAATATCACCAACTTATCACTCAAAACATATTTTATGGCGATCGGACTAACCACACATAAGCTATATAACTTTATATGTTTATCACTATTCGCCAAAGACCGAGGTGAAATTAATGGATGTATGACAATGGCCAAATTCCACGCTTAAATTCGTTTCTCATCCTCGTAGTGACAATTAAATCAAAGAACAACCTCTTCTTTATGATATTTCAAAGTATCATGAGTTTTGCTTGAATACATAAAAACCTAGAGCACTTTTAGTGGCTCTATTTCGTATTCCGCCATATTAACTCCTATAAAATTTCCTCTGGTTTGGTTGCTTTCAACATGGCGGCCACACCGGAAGTCGGCCCACATTCTGGCACACTTTTTACCCTTGAGTGAACCTTCTGCCCTTATCTCTTCTGTGCCTTACTCCTTCAATTTCCAACTAAATGACGCGTACAGCATGTCATTTGAAAGGTAAATAAATGAACTTAACAATGGTGTAAAAACCAACCGAATTTGTCAAATATATTCTGCGTTATTACACGCCAAATTTGGATTCGAATTATTTTGATACACACTGTATAATAAGTCGGAGGCCGTATTTTACAAATTTGAGGGTGAAAAGCTTGAGGGTATACATTTTAATAATTTAACAAAATAATAATTTTTAGCTCGTGTTCATTTAGTTTACTTTTAATTTTTAGCTCTTATTTTTATATGCAATTATTATTTTTTTATATGCGATTACTTTTTATATGATAAAATGTTACTACATGAAAACAGACATGCCGATCAAAAGCTACAGTTGAGATAGTTTCAAACGGCGTGGTGCATTATCTGCGTTATCTCGGATTGCATGTCGCAAATTATTGTATTGTCTATTCACTATATGGTCTATTGAATCAGAGTAATCAGGACTTGTTTACACCTTGCCATTGCCATACGCCTTTTCCGGGTTCGCGACGCCATCTTGAAAGTATTGTTTTCGCTATCGTGCTTGCCCCACTTGCAAATTTATCTATAGGGAATGCTCGCAAATTTCTACCCTCGACAATAAAAACCATAAAATATTTTAGAAATACGACCCCGGACTTTTTACTGATGACCCTCGACTTTTTTATATGACCCTTGACGTTTTATATATTATTTTTCGACCCTCGCTTCCCGCCCTCGACCCTCGAGAAAAACTCCTGTAACTGAATTACGTAAACAAACCACATTTATCAAACACGCAAAGAAAATTATTTAAAAAGTAATATATTGTTAGTCGTGTCGTATAGTTAATTGTCAACACTTTTTCAATGCATGGTAGTAAGTTCATAACTGGCACCATAACTCATAATTAACTAGTGTTATGTTGATATTTTGTTTATACAGATTGATTGTTTTAATTTGTAAGGCTTCGTTGTAAGTTTGTTATTATCAAACGTTTAGATTGTTAGTATTGTTTTAAGCATCTTAGTAATGATTTTACTTTAAGACCAAGACATTGCAGCCGTCGAGACCGATTTTTAATACTCTATATAAATAAAACATTAAACTGTGTAATAGACGTAATAGTGTTGGGTAAAGCTATCTAGTTAAATATATTTTATATGCGCTTTTGTCTAATTCAAGCGTGGTAGACAATATTGCCAATATTGTTGTGGTTTGCGATATAAATTGCCTTGCGAATCGAAGACTTTCAGATATGTCATATGTCGAATAGATTTGTGCGTTGTTTGTACTTCAATTTTGGCCACGAGGCACAAAGGGAGACTTAAAGAAGACGAGTGTTAATACAATTTAACTAGGTATAGTGTTGACACAATTAAAAAATACAGGCTAACGTTAGTGACGAACCAAGCCATTTGTCGATCAGAACTAGCTTTGCAATAACGGCAACCGCTACTAAACACGCGATAAAGTCTCGAATTTCGATTTGTATTTATATGAACTGTGGTCACTGTATAAAAACGAGTGTATGAGAATGCTTCATTTGATAATATTTACTGTAAATAGAACTAAATACATTGTAAACACAACGCTCGCTCCGACCTTACTACGAATGGCGGCTATTTTTAGATATTTCGTATTTTTGTAGTGTGTTGCGTGCGCTGCGTACGGTGCACCTGTGGAAGTGCACACTTGTGTCGCCTAAGAAAAAAGATCTGACATTTTAATACTCCGGTACTTACATTACCCGGAGTAAAAAGCAAACCGTTTATTAGTGTAATCGTTTTGCTTGACTCGGGCGTTAAAATATTTGGACAAAGCGAAAACGTTTTAAAATTGCTTAGATGTAAATGCAAGTTCATTAAATTCCCAGGCGTGTAATCATGCGCGTTTAAGAGCGGCTTAAGAACAATGAGATAATTTCTATAGTGTCAATTTTTTTGGGGACACCCTGTATATCAATGCATTAATTAATACGGACAGACATTTTAGGGAGATGAAAGAAAGAGAACTTATCAATACAGGGTGTCCCAAATAAAAGTGACACTATAGAAATTATCTCATTTTTCTTAAGCCGCTCTTAAACGCGCGTGATTACACGCCTGGGAATTTAATGAACTTGTATTTACATTTAATTACATTTAAGCATTTCAAAACGTTTTCGCTTTGTCCAAATATTTTAACGCCCGAGTCAAGCAAAACGATTACACTAATAAACGGTTTGCTTTTTTATTTAAAATCCAGAAGCAGAAGTTTATGCACCTGTGGGATCAAGTTAATGCTACGGCATTCAAATTATAACAACACAGTCAATAGAATAATTTCTATAGTGTCACTTTTTTTTTGGGGGGGGGGGGCACGCTGTATACTGAATCCGGATCTGAACGCGAATTAAAAAACCATTAAGCTTATGCTTAATTTAGATCAATAGAATGTTTTTGACGGGTGACTTCACACTATGTAAATATATGCGTATCTAACATGATAGTTATAATATGATATTATAGAACGTAGATAATAGATAAACTAACTAAATTCCACTCATTGTAAATATGCACCTGAGGAGCTACAATCATGGCCAAATGTTTGTGGAACGCAAGCTAATTAATGGGTAAAGGCGTGCGAGTTTATAATATTGTCACAGACTTCACAAAAAAAGTAACTCCCCCGGCCCCTTAAACGAGATTGTGTCATGCTTATTCCGAGCAGAAAACAATCCCAACCAACATTGACAGGGGGGAGGGGGGTTTATTATTCAAATTAAGATTAAAAACACGAAATCACACTTTACGTTCCACAACATTTGGCCATGATTGTCTGAAAATATGCGATCGTAGCATTAGTTGCGCTATACGAACATTTTTTGTTAAAACTACCAAATGCCGCGAAATAAACATAAAAAATCTACTATTTATCAATAAATATTTTATCACTTGTGCGTATTAGATAAGTGTTCTTTCTGAAACTAAGGGCCTGTTCATATGATCCCGCTTGCCGGGACGTCTCGCTTACCGATGATCTCGCCGCCTATCTATTTTCCTATAAAATTTTGCATTGTGTTCATATGAGAAAGCGAGCTGGCCCGCTTGCCGAGATCTCGTTTGAATTTGCCGAGATCATAGGTAGGCGGGATGAAAATTTTTCCATATGAACACGCCAGCCCGCTTATCGGGATGAAGTGAAACAAGTCTTGCCGGTTTAATTTAACACTTTTTACTTGGTTTTATCATAGTTAATAGAAGAGATGGTTTATAAACTCATTAGAATAACAATATAACTCATTATCTATGTTAGTTAACGTTTATTCATAAATCTGGTCCTTCACCGTCACGTGTGTATTGTATTTTTGCCAAATCCACCAATAGCAATTTCCAATTTACCCTATTGTTCGAGTCATGGATAGGTAACTTTCCTAAAACATTGCTATTGGTTAGTTGGGCAAAAATACAACACGCACGTGACGGTGAAGGACCAGATTTATGAATAAACGTTGACTAACATAGATAATGAGATATATTGTCATTCTAATAAGTTTCCAAACCATCTCCTCTATTAACTATGGTTTTATGTTTGTTTTGTAAACAAGTATTAAATAACCACCTGAAGCAATACTTTTTCTTGTAAATAAACGAAGAAAAACACTAAAATCGCCAAGTATTTGTGTTGCTTGACTGAAATATAGAAGTTTTGGATACGCTAATTATAGAACTACAATGTAATTTCATCTCGGCAAGCGGGACGAAATACTCCATATGAACGCACGGAAATATTCGTCTCGGTAAGCGAGACGTCCCGGTAAGTGGGATCATATGAACAGGCCCTAAACACGGCGCTAGACGGTTATATTGTAATGGTAATATTATATAGACCTTATGCATAATGTGTCACAAGGCTTGATGCCTATAAGGAATGGTGGTCTTAATGGTCTTCGCCCGGGAAAAGTTGGTTTGTGTCCGTTTTGAATTTTTAAATTTTCCCGGGCGATAACTACAAAGACCAGCATTCCTCGCGGTCATCAAGCCTTGTGACGTCATTATGCATAAGGCCTATTGCCCATGCCAGACAAGCAAAGTCGCTATGGCATCCCTTGCTCAAGTTGAGGCAGAAATGCTTAAAATTTATGCACGTTCGTCTGATATAAATCCGATAGAGAATATATTCCATCTTGTGAAATCTCAGTAAATGTTGAATACACAGGCATGCAGTAACCGAGAATATCACCAGTGAATCTCCAGAAACAGTTTCAAACTCGAATTCTTCAAGTAATGAGAACATTCCCTATCGACATGATTGATAATACAATTGATAATGTGCGGCAAGCGAATACAATAGATAAAAGAATTTTGTCAAAGACAAAGGGATATACAACAAAATACTGAATAATTATAGGTATATTACTAATAGTAACGTATTAATATATGTAAACAATTGTCCGATCATATTTTTTGTCCACTGTGCTCACATAATAAATCGTTCGTTATAACTTGTATCAAAGAAATTTTAACCTACATTGCATTGAGTTCATCATTGTGCGAGTTGGTCTTGATACTGAAACCAAGAACGCCGTGATTTTGGGGATTTTAATACCATTTTTAACAGTGCTCTCTCAAATCAAACTATAAAATGTACATTGTTTACAAACTTATGATGTTTGTGGTGAGAAATGTTGAAAATCTTATAAACAAATTCTATTTTGCCTTAAAAAGTAATTGTAGGGTACGATTAAACATTAATTCAACAGTAAGTACCATTGTTTGATGTTTAATGGCAGATTCGTCTTATTTCTTTACGATTTCTGAGTGAGAAATGTACGATTACGAATGTGAACTAATTAAATGCCATATTTCACAGACAGTGCACGCCTGGCACAGATGAATTGGAAAATGACATGTTGTCAAAACTTGTGATCAGCGGAATACACCTATCGGCGATACATAATGTTTACGAGTTACATGAAGTATATCTAATTGTAACAGCTTGAAACTATGCAAACCACATAAAAAAATGGCGGCAGAATTTAGTGTGGAAGTAGTGATTGATGCTGTTTTTGAGGACGAAAAATGTGACGATGGTCCCGAAATGTTGAAAACTAATGAAGCTGTAGCAGAAAATTGTGAATTCAATCAACCAAGCATTTTTCGTTTATTGTTCGGATGCAAAATAGACGCAGGGTCCGTTTTCAGGAGGGAATCATTCATATGGCTCTAATGAATTTACAGAAGGATGGCTGCAAGACGAAGCATTCAACGGCCATACTATTCCGAGATTAAAAAGGATATCCCAAAAGAAATTTTTCTTGTACTAGTGCAATCAATGGACCATTTGCATTATAGACTAAATTTTGATCTATACAAACATTTCATCACGGCTTGAAAGAGCCTCACAAAATTAGCAATATTCCAAAGTTTCGTTGCGAAATGTTGTAAAATGCGGATAATATAGCCATGCGAAGTTTGCCGTTTTTCACTCATTTTTTATTACGCACGGGAAATTGACAGTCCAATCGGGTGTTGGAGCATCAATTTCCCGTTTGTAATACAAAATGACTGAAAATTGCAAATTTCGCAAGGCTATATTATCCGCATTTTACAACATTTCGCAATGAAACTTTGGAATATTACTAATTTTGTGATGCTCTTTCAAGCTGTGATAAAATTTTTGTCTAGATCAAAATTTAGTCTATAAATGGTCCATTGAACGTCACAAAACCCAGATATTTAACCCTTCGAACTGTTATGTCGCCCGAAATAAAAAAGCTATTGTTGTTTCTTTCACCTCAATCATATCGGTGAAAAACTTTTCGAGTTCGCTCAGCTTAAATGTTACTGGCTATATGGAAAGGACCTTGGCTGGTTACCGTAAAGGTCACCGTGTTAATGTCCTGGTAACGGACACAAAAGATTTTGCTTTAACTTATTATATTCGCAAGGGGCAGCAGATAATTTCATTTAACTTCGGTGAGTGGAATGCCTACGGATTTCCCCAACATGACTGCAACAGATACTAAACACTGCACATTTCAATTTGCTAAACTTTATTGAATAGTTGCAATGGTTTGAAACATAATCAAATTTTCACTCGTAAATATTAATCCTCAGAACTCTCCCATTGATAGCCCAATGATAGGTAAAATTATCTCTGTCGTTATAGAAGATCACCTTGGCAATTTAAATAAAAAATGTCTGGCGTTAGACAGAATAAAACAATAAAATAAGGTATATTTGGGAACATTGCAGCTTAATGGTTAAAAATAAAATATAAAATTAGAGTTGGAGTATTAATAAAATAAATTCCATCGGCTTGCCATTGAAATTTAATGAATAAAGTATTGTTCTCTGTGTTGTTGTGCGTAATTTGAATAGAATGGACAAAATCTTGCATTCCAATATATATATATATATATATATATATATATATATATATATATATATATATATATATATATATATATATCAAGAGCCAGCCCCAAAAAATCTTCATTTATAAATATCAAAAAATCAAAAAATCATAAATCTTCAAAGTAAATAAATTATATTTTTATGTTTCGGGGACAAGCCCCTTTTTCAGAATAACCGGTTATTCTGAAGAAGGGGCTTGTCCCCGAAACGTAAAAATATAATTTATTTACTTTGAAGATTTATGATTTTTTGATTTTTTGATATTTATATATATATATATATATATATATATATATATATATATATATATATATATATATATATATATATATATATATATATACATATATATATATATATATGACACGTGACTTACTGAATACATTAACGGCTCTTGAAAAAATTATAGTATCAGCCCGCCAATTCATGCATGCTATACAAATATTTCCGTGTTCATAGACCGTGAAAACAATCAATTTCTAAAGAAATTAATAATGATGACTTAAAATTTGCATAGACTGACCAAGTTGTTGGGCTGGCCACTGCCTAAAAGCGAGGTTAAAATAAAAGATTTTGAAAAACCAATAATATATAGTATCTCAATTCCCCAAGTATAACTATACTGTCAGATATATATTATACACGTAGGAATTTATTATATTGTTATTAGTAATGTTAATCAGTGCCAGAGCCGGGCTTGTACGAAGTCGGATAGCGCTAATGCCTAACTGACTGCCATCGCCTGCATTGAAACCGTCGTAATGCATGGTTTCAAGTTATGTCAGTAGGTTATTCGTAGGAGGGGCGGCGTCCGGTTCACTAAGGCCCGTTAAGGTTC
>CACRXK020005442.1:0-28071 GCA_902702795.2 Paramuricea clavata
TACAGACTTTTAGCAAACAATTTAATAACATTACCGTGCAATTTCAAGAGAATAGGAAGTGATTAATGTAGCTGCTTTTGGGTGGCTCATTCCTTCCGTTTTGGAGCCAAACAATTAATCTGCCTTGGACTTGCAGCAAGAATTCAGAGAAGGACTTGCTGATTTTGAGGCCGTCAGTCATGACAACCCCGGTCGTACTTGCAAGACTATCCTGCATCTTCTTTCTTTATCAATAAAAATAGTTTATTAGAAGTAGTATATGGAGTGAACAAGATTATTATATACCTGCCTTCAGTTCAATGTGGTATACTTACATTGATTTACCGCACAGCTGCTGGTTCCCACCACGTAGGAACATAAGGTTTACCCGTTCAGGTACCCCTTGACCCAGAGCCAAAAGATACAAACTTAGGGACTTTCCCACACACTTTGGTGGCGAGAATATCATTCCCACTGAACTCTCCTCTAAATAAAGATAAAGCCGGATCATGAGTTTGGAACATTAAAACTTTCACGTTTTTATACTTTGTTGCATTGCTTGGTTACTTGCTTTTTTGCTTTTTTTAATGGTTTCTCGTGGAAACCGTATAGGAACAAGTGCCATCTCCCCAACTATACCTATATTGTAAAGAGTTTTACATTAATTTTTTATGATATTAGCCTAGTTTTCACTTACTCCAAACATCCTTTGCATTAAGCGCATTTCTTATCATTCTGGAAACAGTAAATGCTGTTGCCAGATGAAATGCTGCAGCATTTTGCCCATATCCTCCAGAAAGTACAAAGAACCTTTAAAGCATAATAATCATGGATTAACACCAATGTCTACATCACTGTCAATTGCAATTCCTTTCCACGCTATTGTAATTGTTTCACACATTATTTTCGCGCTGGCTAATGAACGAAAGAAGTGGAAAATGGTTTCTCACACATAAAGGTTCTGAGATTAGAGCATTATATGATATGACAGTAGAAAATGTGAAAACTGTTTTATCTTTAATTAGCGACGTTATGAGGTGCGTGGAAGGTAGGAAGACAGTATACGTCATTATATATAAGCCATTAGGCTGTTGAATTCATTGAGGATAGCTGTAAATTATTGAATAAAAATCAAGCTAGTGGTGGATAGATGCACTATGGTCATACCTCCTTGATTGAATTGTTTAGGTATGCAAAATCCTCCAGCAAAGCCCTATTTGGTTCTAGGCTGAACTCCTTGAGGTGATCATTCACAATCATATATTTGTGATCGATTGGGTCGAGTATTTTGCCATTCTCCACCTGTAACTATGTATGATAATAATTTATTTTAAAATGATATAAACATTTGCAAAGTACAGAACTATACATACCCAATATCTCTCTTGTGCGCTCAATGTTTTATAATGCCTCAATACGTGATTACACTACGAAAACGTTCTCTCAGCGTTACAGCTTTTTCACATATAAACACATACAAAACTAAATATGTATCCTAAGTATCTAGATCATGATTTATAATTTTTAGATAATTAAGTTTAAATATACGAACAGTTTTTAAAAGAAACAGTTTTGGTGATCGCCAATATGTAATTCAAAAACTCGTATAAATAGACATTTTATCATACCTTATTTGAAAGAAGCCAGTACTTGTTTCCCTGGTACCCCATGAACGTTGGTTCAAGGATAGCATGTTTTCTTTCCTTTTCTTCCAAATCATCTTTCAAATAGCGTGCATACAGCTGCACAATCGTCCCTCCACCATACGCCTCACATAGCGAATCAATAAAGCATTGTTTTGACCCAAAACGATTTATACTGAGCACAACGGATCTAACAAAGTATTGAATATAATAAGGTATATATTAAATGGTGTTTTAATAAACTGTTCTTGAAAAAGCAATATTAGTCTATTTTGGTATTATATAAAACAAATAATGAATGTTTTTATTTGTGCAATGGTAAGAATATTTTCATTCGGTGAAAGATGGAATGTCCCATTCAACTCGATTCCGCATTTTAACCCCATATCCGTTCCCGTTCCGCATTTTAACCCCATATCCGTTCCGCATCCGCTTCCCCATTTTAACCTAACCCGCCTTCTGTGTGCTTTAATAATATTCTGTGCTCTAGAATTTGTGACGTCAGTGCAACGGGACAAGTTTTATACTGTAACTGTAATTTCCAGCTGACAAAAATAGTCAGACTTTCATGTCGTGTGTTTACATGTATTAAAAGTTTCAAACTATATTCAAAGTTTCAAACAAAGCCGTTGACATTGTGCTTGTTAATAGAAAATCAATACAAACGAAGAATTGTTGTGTTTGTTGGCTGTGAACAAACAGAAAGTTGCAACTGTTAAAGACTGTCGATATATCTGTCGTATTGATAATATTAGTGTAAGTATTTCACTTGTGTATACTTTATTTGCTAACACAAAAATTGGCAGAACATATTGTACGTTTTAGTCGAGCTATATTGTTATATTTTACTCGATTATTATAAATATTTATGCATGTCTTTAATAATTAATAAGCAGGCTTAATAAGATTTCTATAGCAACCCAGAGCATTGGACTAGTTTTAAGTTTTGTGTGTGTTTTGATGTACATTATATACTTAGGTGAATATGTTTTTAATGTTTATACTCTGAGTGTATATTTAACAATTATACCATGAGCTCGAGTCGTATATGAGCTGATAGCCGACGAGGTGCGTGGCACCGAGTCGGCTATCAGCCATATACGACGAGAGCGAATGGTATAATTGTTTTATAATATAGTCTAATATAGCCATTAACTGAAGCAGTAATTAATTATTCACTGTTACAATGTGTTGACAATTTGTTCGGCCAAAAACCGCTTGAAAATTTGAAATACTTTTGTTTTACAACTCGAAAACGAAGTGAAAGAAATGGTTTTAGAACCTCTATATTTCACAGGAAAGCTCAGATATATTATACAGATGTTTGGTACTATAGTAAGTGCTTGTTGACTGCAAATTCATTTGTCGTTCATTGCAAACTTTTCTGAACAATTTATATTCTCAATGAACATGTTTTTTCGCTGTTGTTTCGGTATTAATTCTTCAAAAAACTTGGATTTAAACTAATTTCTACGTAATAAATGTATTTTGCTAACCTGTCAAATTTTTTTGAGAGTTTTTCCTTGTACTATTATGTTTTTCAAAGCGAATATTTTCCTTTTTCTGCTTCGCAAAACTCATGTAGTTTTTGGACCGCCATCTTGTTTTTCGCTACTCGCCGTATATGAGCTGATATACGGCGAGTAATTCAACCAATCAGATTGCAGAACAGCTCATATATGGTGGATGACTATATTATAAATATATATATATATATATATATATATATATATATATATATATATATATATATATATATATATATATATATATATATATATATATACCGTATATATATACACTCGATATATACACACTTATCATATTATGGAGTGAACAATAACACAACATAACATAACACTTGCAGAACCAGTATGGTTCGATACTGAATTAATATAAACAAGTATGTTTATGACATTCACTATATAGTTCATAATTTCCAGTCTTAAATCCGTCTGACCGTGTAGCTCAGTTGGTAGAGCTTCGATCTAGTAACTTGAAGGTCGCGGGTTCAAGACCCAGCGGCGGCAGACTTTATCTTCCTGCTTACGCTGGATATGGAAATTATGAAATACACACTTGAGAACATTTTCTACTTAGTGTGAAACACAGAGTAGAGATGCAAACATTCAAACCTAAGCATGCCACCATATTATTCAGTATATATAAAAATATGCCACCATATACAGTATGTATATGCCACCATATACAGTATATATAAAAATGTATCATAATTTGTTTTCCTCTCTTTGGTCACAATAATACTTTTTGTATAAGAGGTCTACGAGTACACATACAGTAGACCTCGTTCACTGTATGTACGTACTTGTATACATTCATGTTGTATATATTGCTTAATATAATTCCTAAGGCAAGTACTTAATATCTACTCAAATTTTAAGTGTGAGAAAGGGAACAAAGGTGACAAATAAAATTTTTGAATGTGGGGGACAGACTATTCTTGAGCAGACCAGTGACAGAATGATGGCTAATGTGTACTCGTGAAATTTTTCTTTTGCAGTATCATAAACTCATAAAGGAATTTTAGCCCTTTCCACCATTTTGAACATTTGGCTCGAAGAATATTTTAATTCCTTATACTATTACATAATTCCCTACTATGTTTTGCTATATATAGCTATTAGAGGTGGGGGTCACATGGTCAGAATATAATCCAACAGAATATTTATTTTGTTAATGTGCATTAATGCACTATGGGCAAATTGCCGAAACATTATTTTTATATAATATTTGTGAGAGACTATTACCGGTACCATAATCCACCTATCAATAGTCATTGATAGGTCAACATGCCTTCCAACTCCCCCAGGAAATACAGCACATTTTATTTTGATGTTTGTGATGTTACTTGGCAAGCTTGAAAAATATGCCTGGCCATGGTTGCTTTCAATGCCCACCACAAGGTTCGATCCAGGCATATTTTTCAAGCTTTGCCCGGTGTGGATATACACTCGGAGTAACATCACAAACATCATATTCACCTGAGTACATAACACCAACACAGAAAAAAATCACATTTTATTTTGTAAAGTGGAATAGAAAGGGGTGAGGAAAGTGGATTTGCAGCTTCATGTTTGGATAGTACAGCAATATGGGTTATAATTTACCTGTTAAGGTTAATTGGGTTAACCTGTTAAAATCAGGAATGCCCCCTAATTTTAGTATGTATAGTACCAGATGATTTTAGTGATAAAGGGGAGAATGAGACTCATGGTTATGAGAATTCATTGGTTAATTAGATGATTTGAGAAAACTTGGTTGGTAGGGATAGGGGATGCACTGTAACTACCTGAAAAATACAAGGAGAAATTCAACGTTTTGAGTGAACCCCATGGTTTGTTATTTTACTGTGGCTGTCTGTATACCAGACAATTTTACTCATGAAGGGATCATCCATAATTATCAACATTTCCATGACTATCATCAACATTGTAAAAAGCATACATTGGTCATTAACCCCCACTGCCATGTGCAATGAGGATGCAACAGTATAGATAGATAGAACCTTTATTTATATATGCTGACCCCATCAACTGAAGTTGTGTGCACTTAGACCAGGGCGTGAAGTAACATTCCCAAAGTTCCCGATCACAGTGATCGTCAGTCATGACTTTCCCTGCTTTTTCAGGTTGGAAACCGTCACTGTTTTTCTGCCGATCATAAGCAATTTCTTGCTGATCATTGATCAGTGATCGGCTGTTTTTTCAAGTCCTCTTAGACTATTATCCTATTAGTAGTAGCCCATTGTCATTTGTGTATCTCTTGACTTGAGTGAAATTGTAAACCTAATTGTTTGTAATTGATCAGTGATCATACTGTCTGACTCATGTACATATTGTACAGTACCATGGGTTATTCAGCCATTCCAAGAAAATGACAATTAGTATTGGCTGAAATGAAAAACCAGGTTACCCGCAGTTATCCATGGGCCGGTAAAACAGCAGTAAACATGCAAGCTCATTAGTGTGCATGAATTGAAGCACATTGCCTCTTACATTTTTTAAAAGTTAATTAAACATGTTTACATGCTGATACGAGGAATAGGCCTTGCAGTAGCCTGCATTGTAAACACCCCAGGTGGCTCATTTACTGTATCGGTCACACAAGTCACAAATTGAATCTTAAAGTTTGTGAATCTCTGTCATTAACTAAAACAAATTATATATGATGTTTTGATAACTTGGTACTTTTAGTAACACTATGATTTGCAAAATATTCTACTCCCCATATATTGTACCCTCCAACAGTGTGTGTTGAACAATATTCAAGCCGTTGAATGGATAAAATGTATTTTGAGCCCAAGGCCATTTATTTGTCTTGAGTTGGCCAGGCCTTCTGCCTTGAAACATCGAAGTATATCTATGTAATATAATCTACAGCATATGAATTTTTATTTTCTTGGTATTACACCTATTTTATTCTTGTTACTTTATGTTAAAATTATTTGATTATTTTTCCAATATATTTACTAGTCATTTAAAGAAGGAAACTTTCAGAAGCCTTCCTGTGCAATCAGAGTCATCTGGTACCACTGTGGTATGTCTGTGATTTTACTTTGTGTAGCTCAACAAATAGACTTTATACATAATGACATCACAAGGCTTGATGCCCGCGAGGAATGCTGGTCTTAGTAGTCATTGCCCGGGAAAATTTCGATAGTGACCATTTTGAATTGTTTTAATTTGCCGGGGCGATGACTACTAAGACCAGCATTCCTCGCAGACATCAAGCCTTGTGACGTCATTATGCATAAGGTCTATTGATTTTATTTATACACAGTAAATTTCAAGGACAGAATAACACTTTTGGAGTTGATTCAACTCCCTGAAATTTACAGTGTAATAACTATAGATATAGTTATATCAGAGTCCATCTTCAGCCCACAACTTCCTGAAAACACAAAATACAGCATTACTCTGAATAGAAGCATACTCAAGATTTGAGCAATCATCAAGACAACACAATATTTCAATATTGTAATATTCAGGTTTGATAATGATTTTGAAATAAAATCAGAAAATTACTGCAACACCTGCATGTCTTCTTGTTGTAGCCTACAAGATATACTTCTGTTCAGAATGCGTCCCTTACAAAAATGTTGTATAAAATGCAAAACTTGCATCCATAGCATTTTCCTAAGAAAATTTTCAATCTTAAATTGAACGAATGCCATCTCTTCCATATTTCATATTGTAAGCTGAAATTTTGCACTTTTACTAATGATGAGGTGCTCTTTTCATTTCTGTGGTTCATTTTGATACAGCTGCTCATTGTCAGGAGATTGGAGTTATATATGACCAATTCCTGCAAAGGCTTATTTCAACTTTTTAAACACGTGTTGTGCACGCGCCCAGCTTTACGTACAGTACTAGCTATAACTGCATGCGACTACGGCAGAGCCCTATTCTCTATGAGGCTCTTCTGGCAAGATTGTACAATAATGTACATTACATTGTACGGGAGTTGTAAT
Source organism: Paramuricea clavata (assembly GCA_902702795.2). Classification (NCBI taxonomy): domain Eukaryota; kingdom Metazoa; phylum Cnidaria; class Anthozoa; order Malacalcyonacea; family Plexauridae; genus Paramuricea; species Paramuricea clavata. The sequence goes on from CACRXK020005442.1 coordinate 7,114, forward strand.
TCCTACACGGCTGTTTGAAAGCCGATTAGCTTAATCCTAGGTTAACCTAAAATTCAAAGTAAACTTCCCAACAGCTTGTTTATAAATTTAGGAATATTTCTTCAGATATCATGTCTGGATCAGTAGGAGTTTTCTTCTCTGACGTTTTGAAATAAACAGACGTGCGGAAATACATAAACTAAAACGGCAGGTTAATTTTTAACCTAGGAGTCGAATCACTCCTTAATTATTTGATACGTTTAAATTTTTGATACTTTCTCAATTGACAAACAAACTTAAAAAGTACATTTAGTGTTTTCTGTAAAATAATGCTAAACTGAAGAGATTTTAGATGGTACTGTACGCCAAAGAGAGTATGGTGTCCGAAGTTCAAACCAAAGTATTTTTGAGAGGTATACCTCTCAAAAAAATTTAGGATTTGAACGCTTTTCATTGCAATGTATAGTACCTGTATTGGTTTATTACACTGATTTGCATGTGTGATGTGTATATATTCTTGACCTTACTTTATGCCATGTAATTGGCACAGTTATTTGTCTTAAACGTACAATTTCCATTTACCATTTTGTTGGAGAAATTTTTTACCCTTTTATGTGAGGAACACACGTTTCGTCTCCAGCTTCAAAGACACTTTCGCAACAAGCGAAAGTAAAAGAAATGATACATGAATATATTGCTACTACTATATTTGTATATTTGTAAGATATTGGTCAAATTATATTTTCATTATTTTCCTAGGTTCTATAAAGTGCATGCATGTGTAGTGATTTTTCAGGATTCAATAATTCACGATTATTAGTCTATACCTGACTGGTACTCCAATGGTTATTGCCACGTACTGTACTTGAGCTGGTAAAAACTCTGGCTAAAGGCTGGTAAAGACTCAATGTGTACAGTACTTAGTCTTTACAATGAATTGCATAAAGTACATGTTTCTGGAAGGTAGTCATTCAGTAACTTGAAACTACGAGGTAGAACAAGGAGCACAATTGCATATGCACTACAATCCACTCCAGCATTCCTTTGTCTCATCAGTCCAATCATGTTTCAACACGCCAAGACATGTTAGACACTACACGTAAACCGATTTAATTACGGTTTTAATTAATAAATACCTTGGACTTCGACATCGTACCAGCAAAAAGTAATTAAATAAGTAAAATAGTAAAAGTATGATAAATCAGAAGTTTGCTTTTTTTGCCAAAAAGAAACGGTTCACTCGGGCGGTGACCAGAAACAGAATACTTTTTACGCCATATGCATTATGAAATGAAAGATGCAGTTTTTACATAAATATGCCATGCAAGCAATGGACTCTAAAAATGTATTGCGCAAACAAAATTATACTGTAGTATCGCATTGTGTTCGGTGCGCGAGTGTGTTATTTTGTTAGTTTGTTCGGAATCATTGGTAGTTATTCATAAATATGTCTAGTTCGCGCTTGTGATGCACTTGTTTTGAGCCCCCAATGTACAGTTTTTCACATGCTTCAGGAGTTCAGGGCACCGGACTGTACCGGGTGGCCCAAAAAAAAGTACTCCTGTTTGATTCGTAATAACTTCTAAACAAGTAAAGTTTTTAAAGAGAAATAACTTGCATTAAATAGAGGAAGGACTAACTTAGATTTTGATATATTACAGTTGTATTTAACTTAATAATTCACGGAGATATTAATGTTAAAAATGGGGAGCATATTTTGGAATGTGTCTAAAATTAGCGAAAATCGGCATATCAAATATTAACTCCAGCGTTTGTTTGCTTAATGACATATTAGGCTAACTTGTATTTCAGCGAATTATCGTTAAGGTTTGTAAGGGATATGGCGTAGATTTAGACATCTTACATGTAAGTCTTAGCTCATTGTTTCCTGAAATATGAACGTTCGAAATTATGCAAGTATTTAATATTAGGTCTTTGCAAACTTAAATGTACATGAAAGACTGACCATGGAAGGCAGGCGCTTAAATTTTTCGTATTCTTAAATAGCCTAATTTTTTTATGTTTTTAATGGGTTCAAACAGACTGAGTAGATTATTTCTCGGTTAGAGCAGGATGAATATTCTTTATTGAAGGAAATAATATTGCTTTTTGCAAATACACATCACCGTATCAACGCTACTATTTTGTTACGTTTTGTTCCAAAAATGTTGCATGTCTCTGGGGAGTTGCTTAATTGTTATGTCTTATGGAGTTGTATGGTTTGATTGTGTTTCATATAATTCTCAGTTTACTCCATGAACTTGCCAAGATTAAGAAACGGCAAAAGAGTTTGGGTGTTCTTAACAAGATTTCAGAACGTTGCAGAAGTTAGAAGAGCTTCACAATTCCGCTGTGACAGCATGCCCTAATTCAGAACTACGAACGATCCAATGACGATCCTTCGCGATGCAGTGGTCTCATGAAATAAGGAAACGTATTCGTGCTAGGAACACACGCGAATTTCGGACGAATGAATCTTGCTTGTATTTTGTGGATATAATAATACTTTGTTTCATAATAAACAATTTGTCAAGTGTCATTTATTTACTGGTAATAGTGCATGTTTCAGTCGGGCAAATCTTGATTAATATTTGATACGCCGATTTTTGCATATTTCAGACACATCCAGAAATATCCTCCCGAAGATATATATATATATATATATATACGTATATATGTGTATATATATATATATATATATATATATATATATATATATATATATATATATATATATATATATATATATATATATATATATATATATATATATATATATATATATATATATATATATATATATATATATATATATATATATAAATAAATAAATAAATAAAGATAAAATAAACCTGGTTTACTTCATAAGATTTATTCATATATATATATATATATATATATATATATATATATATATATATATATATATATATATATATATATATATATATATAATTCAGTCAAGGTTTGAATGTTTGCGTCTCTACTCTGAGTTTCACGCTTTACGCGATCATCAGGCAACTGACAGATATTATTCAATATTCATAATAAATATAGGTTATCATTTTACAACTTGATTAAGCAGGTATCTGGTTACATGTCTACATTTGGAAAACAAGTCAGAGCGTTTGTTCAGGCATTCAGTTTTCTTCGCTTTCATAATAAGTAGTTTCTCCTCGAGGCATAAATTACACCGTTTAGATCCTAGTTTGTATGCTTTGACTTTCTTCATAATGGACCACTTTATTGTATACTGACTTTTTTCTGACTTCAGTTTCCAGACGTACTTGGACAGTTCGGTGTTGCTCTTGTATTCCTCATGTCGGAAAGACTTAGTATGATTGCGCTATCTTGTTTTGATGCTCTCAGTAAGACAATTTTTACCGCATGGCCAGAAATTCAGGACAACATGGCGATTGGCATACGCAATGTACTTCCTCATTCATTATTCAAGATGGCTTATTTATATATAGATTAAGTATTGCAAATATATGTTTTAGCAATTTCCAGCTTTTTTCGTCCATAAATCCGAGCTCTGCACGTCGAAAACATCATTTAATTACTCGATCCTTTAACCGGATAAATTTCAGAACAGTTCAAGTAGGACAAACCAGTTCCCAAGAACTATATTCCTACCTTATCTCATCACATATACCAGATAGTTAATTCTCCCAAAATTCGCAAAATGCACATTTTTGGACAGCATTTTAGGACATTCGTGGGCAGTACATGGAGTTTCTGCACGTCTGCATTGATAAAAGATGAGTTTATCTTTGCTCTTCAACAGTTTACAAACTCGTAGAGGATGGATAAACAGGTTCCAAAAAGCCACAAAATACATGCTTTTTAGCAAACAGAAAATGATTGTGTACCTGAAGTAAGTATTTAAACGGCTTATTGTTGTATTGTGCGTATAAAATTTGCATACGAATACAATGTCGGATACATGCCCGACTGCATTCTGGCTTTCTTGAAATGGAAACTTGGTGAATATGAGCACGCGCGTCTTTCCGCTGACTGTCCTGAATTTCAGAGTGGACAGTTGGCGGGTTTTTGGCAGTTGCACATTGGCGTGACGTTTTTGTAGGTGTTGGTATTACCGTTAGTATGGATGATTGTATTACCCTAGCAGTTGGCGTTCGTTTTGTGTTTCCGTTGAGTATTTTACGATTATGTTTACGGATGAGATTTCTCATGTTTGTCATGCAACTGTAACTAACACGGACTGTGTGGCGGTTGAAAAGTTTGTGCAGTTTGTTTGAGGGAGAATAATGCTTGTCAGTTAGGTTTAGGAATGTCTGTGCTACATTGGTCTTAACGTTTTTGCTATAAGGGGGGTTGTACCATGTAATGTTTCATTGTCTGTTTCGTTTATCGGCGTTATTAGTGTTGTTTTGAGTTTGTGTGTACGTTAGGTTAACGTCGAAGTTGCCTTGCTTGAGAGCGTTGTTGTAAAGTGGTGCTGCTGCGTTGAATGCTTCTTCGTCACATGATAGTTTGTTAATGCGTAGTTTGTTGACTGAGTGTGGAAGTTGCCGTGTGATGGAAGGTGGATGCATGGTTTGATAATCTGTTTATGTACAGTGGTTCGTCATTAGGTCTTCGGTATGGTTTATATTTACCGTTTGATAGGTCAAGCGTCAGGTCAAGGAAGTTCACGCACTTGATGTTTGTCTGCATGGGCGGTGATTCTGAGGCCAAAGCTCTCAAAAATGGTGGTCAACTCTTTCCTCGCTTTGTCCGCAAGTCTGCCTGATGTTGTTCTGAGGGCAGCCAAGCCGTCGTCGCGGTATAGGCCTACGTCTTTCCCAAGGCGTTTCTCGAGTGTGTTCAGAATGAAAAGTCCGACGAGTTCACAGACCTCAGCGGCATCGAAACTTCCCATGGTCACGTCAAACGTGTTGGTGTTGTTCTTCTTCGTCCAAGCTTGTTGGTTGTAAAAAAGAAGGGATTTGCGCGCGTACTTCACAATGCGGATATCGCTGTCGGAAATTGCGATGAATTGTTGGCTCCATGCGATTACACGGTCGAGTAGACTTTCAGTTATGGACTGGTAAAATTCGACTATATCGCAAGATAGAAAAGACAGTCTGTCCTTGTTAGTTAGTGAATCAAACCAAGTGATTGTGTCCTCAGAGTTTCTCCACTGGTTTGCACAAGTTTGTCGACGGATTTCAGCATTGATTTTGTCCAAGATGGTTTTGCTAACTTTGCCGAGATCAGATTTCGCCGGGTTTATCAATCAGCACTTTGGATGGTTTTCGAAGCCGTCCTTGTAATCTTTTAGTGAAATAAACGCTGGCAGTTGGGTTGCTGGTTCCATGCGGTTTCCGATGTTTAATTCGTTGGCAATATTTTTAAGTTCGTGGTTAATTTTGTTAACTGTTCCGTCTTGTGCCAATTTGTAGGTTTTGGTGATGTTCTCAGTCAACAATTTGTTGTATATGTCCGCGTGCATTTCATAGATGTTGTGTGTCTTGTATAATACCGCATTCACACTAAGTCTTTCCGACATTAGGAATACAAGAGCAACACCGAACTGTCCAAGTAGCCTACATCTGGAAACTGAAGTCAGAAAAAAGTCAGTATACAATAAAGTGGTCCATTATATGAAGAAAATCAAAGCATACAAACCGGGATCTAAACGGTGTAATTTATGCCTCGAGGAGAAGCTACTTATTATGATTTAGCGAAGAAACCTGAATGCCTGAACAAATGCTCCGACTTGTTTTCCAAATGTAGACATGTAACCAGATACCTGCTTAATCAAGTGGTAAAATGATAACCTATATTTATTATGAATAAATATATATAGCGTACTAATTTTGTAAACGCACCATAATTCAATCTATTGCGAAGGTGTGTATCTTAAACCATTAATAATAATAATAATAATAATAATAATAATAATAATAATAATAATAATAATAATAATAATAATAATAATAATAATAATAATAATAATAATAATAAGCTGAAGAGCGTTTTGATGTACAAAATTCTTAATGAGAAGTACGCTCCAAGTCTTAGAGAAAAATTTATAAAAATTAAAGATCTTAATAGAGAATATAATTAATCTTCGAAGTAATGATACTGATCTAGCACTTCCAAAACCTAAAACAAACTATCTTAAAAGAAGTTTTAAGTATAGTGGTGCAATGCTGTGGAAAAGTTTTCCTTCTGAGGTGAAAAAGGCATCCAGGGGCGTAGGAAGCACCTGGAGTTTGGGGGGGGCACCGGCTTGTAGGGGCACATTACTATCGGAAAGGGCACCTAAAAAATTTTTCCCGGAAATGTTGTCGACGGGGATGGGGGGGGGGGAGAGTAATTTCTCCTGAGGAAAATTTTCCGTCGTATCATACCGAAATTTATGTTTGTGACCTAATTTTTAAAAAAAATTTGTAAATTTCCACACAAAAACGGCACCTATTGTTTTAATTTAGTATTTACAGCGACATTAGCTTCTACAAAAGGGGCACTTTTCCTCACAAAAAAGGGCACTTTTCAACACCAAAAGGGCACTTTTTATCACAAAAAAGGGCACTTTTAGTCCTTTAAAAAAATTGGGGGGGCACGTGCCCCCCGTGCCCCCCCCCCCCGCTTCCTACGCCCCTGAAGGCATCCTCGCTTTCCCAATTTAAATGCAGTATGCCCACTATACCGGAGACTAGGATGTGAGTTAAGGTAGTTTGTAAGTAAACACGCCCAATCTGAAAATCAACTCGTTGTATTTTTACAAATCTGTTGTGTATGGCCAGCGTGGTTAAATAAATTTTTAAGTAAGTAAGTAAGTGTATGATTAATGTTTATTTACTATTGTACTAGATGAAGTATCAAATATATGATAGACTTGTGTTCATGTTATTACGTATGGCAGTCACGTTTGTTTTGATCTAATGTCTTTGGGCGGGAGAAATTGTAACGACGTTAATAATATACATAAAGATATTACTCGACTGTGATTGGTTGATTTCAGTGCAGTTAATCCCAAACAGCAGTGCAATTTTCTGTAATCACAGTGCAATTTTCTGTAATCACAGTGCAATTTTCTGTAATCACAGTGCAATTTTTTGTAATCACAGTGCAATTTTTTGTAATCACAGTGCAATTTTCTGTAATCACAGTGCAAAAATCTGTAACAAACTGATCTGATTGGTGGAAAAACATTGTGATGATTAAATCAACCAATCAGTTTAAAGCAATTTAATTTAAAGAAGTAACGGTCACAGATTGCTTCAAAACAAAACAAACATGGCGCCGCGCTACACAAAGTAAAAGTTACCTTCGCGTGGAAAATATGGCTTTTATCTTTATTTTTAAATGGAAACGCATTTACCTTAAACAAGATTAACAAAAATTACATAGTTAGTGGAATTTTCAAGCTGTTAGCGTTGTATAATGTGATATAACAAAGCCAGGAAAACTTTGCCAGTGGAATGCTCGCTATAAACGCGTAAGTTAAAACTACGTACAATTGTCTCGAACATTTTTATGTAAATTATTAATAAGTAATAGCATGATTTCTCGTGAAATTTGGACTGAACATGCATGCACTCGTGAGTTTTTCAAAGACCTTTGAAAAACTCACTCGTGCATGTTATATCCAAATTGCACTCGAAATCATGCTATTACCTATACATACTATACACTGTATAGTAATTAATCTCATTATTTCCTTTTGCAAATGTAATGTATACTCAACAATGCAATCACTGCGCCCGAAGTTTTCTTATAAACAGGCAATTATGACAATTATGTCCTGTTGCGAATTTCGTCATGGTCGAGTTAAATTGTCAATAATGAATGTGCTTGTATATATATATATATATATATATATATATATATATATATATATATATATATATATATATATATATATATATATATATATATATATATATATAGTAATTCGAAGGTCGCGGATTGATTCAAGACCGAGATACTTCGGCGAGATGTGCAAGTTTTGGACCATATTTTAACAATGGAAATCAAAACCAATTTTATATTGAACTTGCCCAGGCCGAAAATTACTACGCCGAACGACTGCGCAACTAGGTCTCATTAGCGACTGTTTACATTATTTGAAATTTGATATTCAAAATAAAAACTCCTTCGATCGGATACTGTATAAAACTCGAGATGTTGTCGAAGAAAAGAAAATTAAACGACGGAGATTGAAGAAATTTAAGGAAGAAGTAATATACAGCGGCTCTCTGTTGGAAAGTATGGTAGAATATGATACTTTAATTCGAAATATTATCGTGAATATATTAGTGGCATCCTCCCCCCCCCTGTAAATCCAACGGTAAAGGAGGCCTGGTTGCGCAGACGTTCGCCGTAGTAATTTTCGGTCCGGGTAAGTTCAATATAAAATGGGTTTTGATTTCCATTGTTAAAATATAGTCCAAAACTTGTACATCTCGCCGAAGTACCTCTGTATTTTCGAAGAACGGCATTTGTTGTACATGCTGGCGAATTTGTTTGGAGAATAAAGCGATTTGAGCGTGAAAATTTTCGATTCGAAGTGCCGTGCCGTCGTATCGACGATCGGGAATCGTTAGCCTTTATCATGTTTCATGTATACTAGTAACATCGAGTACAAAGTCTCGGAAAATATTAGTCCAACAAAGGAGGAATAAAAGGAGAACACACACTATCAAATAGGCAAGTCAATTTCATTTTAAAATTTATATTTTACGACATATTTTTACTATTATATATACATTAATATAATATACATTCATACTATAAGTCTATACTGACCCTTGCGAGATTGGGCCACCTGTGGTTTAATTATAAACTCTATTAAATGTGGTGAAACCAAAATGTATAAGTATTGTAAACTGATAACATCTATAACCTCCAACACTACATTTGATGACAGCTTAGTTGGACTGTTGTTTTGAACAGAGTTTATACAGAAATACACGACCAGGATTTAATTCAATATATCCCGAGACCATTAGTTTCCTTTGGTATTGTTCATTGGCAATATTGCCTGCTATGTTTTGACTGTTTAAAATATTAGGGAAGTCACAGAAGGATTGTTTTACTGTATAAATCTTTTTGTGAACTATGTTGACAAATGGCTAAAATATCCTCGAAAATATCCAATATTTTATACAGTGTAATATATTAATAAAAAATTCCAGAGTGCATTTCATGTACACAGTCTCTACGCCGAAGATACGGCAATATTAACTATAGATAGTATAGTAATTTGCCGAACTCATGTATTAAATATGTGAGATTAGGGATATATATTTGCACAAATTTGGTATTTAAATCTATAATATATGGTATTTGACTACTTACCAGATGAGGATAAGATTCCATGTTGATAAATAACTTCGGAATAATATCGCAAGTAGAATGGCGAGAAAAAAAGCCAGCCAATTCAAGATAAATTGATAAAAATATCAAGATATTTTTGAAAGAATATAAACACGATTTATACACGAGGCCTGACGAGGCTAAAGTATGCCCGTTCGCAGTTGATGTAAACGAATCGCTGATTGGCTTAAATTGGCATAAAATGGTTTAAAATATATAAGCTCGTCGCTGAATGGCTATCTGTTAACATACGGTACGGTCACGTTTGCGATAGCATATATATCTGCTTCGCAGATATCGATACTTAAAATGCTGACGGAGTGGTACTTCCAACTTGCCGCCATTAAACGGTTTTTTCAGCGAACTAAAGTGAAACTGAAATAAAAACTGCTCTGGTTTCGATTTCTAACATATTAGTATCTGAAAATCTTTTGTTATCTCTTTAATTATCATTCTCAAAAATTGTTCACAGCCATTTAAAATCTTGTCTTCCTAAATTTTCAAATAGTGTTGTAAACCACTTGATTTAAGAAACAATGTGCTTCGACGGATGCTCTTGTTTTAGCCATAATATATATAATAGGCTTATTGAGTTGGCTCTGGAGTCTCGCTCTTTGAGCCATATGCATCCATATTGCACAGCTGCAACGACATGCATAACGGTAGTTATTTCGTTGCATAGCAGCTAAGTATTTGTTTTGACACATTAATTAAAGTAAGCCGGCGAAATGCAAATATACTTGGATCAGAAGACCTTTATTATATGGCAGGCAATTGTTTGGCGAATTATGCAATTTGATTGGCTGCTGATGTAGTAGAATTTTCTTGTGTTGCCCATGCACGTACAATATGGATTTGTATATTTATGTTGCTTTCCTAGCAATTGCAGCTTCATTCATCGTAGCAGAATATATAAGATGAAAAATACTTTCTAAATTTGGAAAATGAATTTCTCATACGGTAAGTATAGAACACGAAATATTAATAAAACAGTTTCTTTACTTTTCAAATGTTATTATTATTTTATGAAGCTGCATGCACAAATATAATTTATTTAATTTCACGGATTTGTATTCGTCTTTCAATAATAAGACTTTTGTATCCGTCTTAGAATAAACTGGATTGCATATCGAACATACTGCACAGACTAAAGAACTGAGAAGTGAGTCAAGTCAATTATATTGTTTGTGCATGCATGCTTGCTTATTTGGTAAAAGTAATTGAATAATCCGATATAATAGCCATTTTAATAGACGAGACCCCATGATTTCAAAATCGTGCCCAAATTGGCACAATTTCTCTTTACAAGTTCATACGGGACACCGAAGACGCTGTACGATTACAGCACGGCAACTATAACCGTACAACTGAAAACTGTTGATGGCAAATGATAATTACGTTAGCTCTATATAAAGGAAACTGAGTAAATATACTGCATCTTAGCTTCAATGCAATTTTTGTACGATTAGCAAAAAAGGTATTGGAAGAACATGCGAACATTATGATCAGCAACTCTTATTCTCGTCAGCACGATGTAATAGAGAGTTTTAGCATGACGTTTACGGCAAACCGCTAACGAAGATTTTGATTTTACAACTCTATTATTACAGCTTTTACACCAATTTTAAAATATAAACAATTATTAAACTTGTTCTCTTTAGCAATGATTGAAAAGAAAGCAAATTAACCACTAGTCACGTATTCGCGAAAGCAGTAAATTAAGATTTGGCGTTTGAAGTTTACGTTTGGCGTATAAATTTCATGCTTTAACGACTATGCAAGCCCTCATAGCCACTGGCTACGTTTCCGACCCGGCCAATTTTACAATCACAAAGATAGAAGCATACAAGAAGAATTTTGAGCAAAAAATTTGGAGTATTATGGCTTTATAACGCCGCGAAACAGGATTTACAACTCTGAAGGAGTGGAGAGCCTCAGACTTTGTTTATCAACACGAGCTCGATTTGCTACTTTCATACAAAATCAAATCAAAATATACAGGAATTACTGTTACTGGACGAATATTCTCAGGAAATTTGAAGAAATGAAGCAGCTATATTGTGAACAAAAGCGTACTGAGGTTTAAATAGTTTTAAAATACCTTGAGGCTACTTTTATAATATTTATATGAATTTATAAGGAACAGTTTTAAATATCAATTTTGTCAAGAGCATTCCTCGGCGCCTTGTCGAGAAGTTTTATACGTTTTAAAGTAGGGACAAGTGACAATAACCTCTGTACGCTTTCGTTCACAATGTAGCTGCTTCATTTCTTCAAATTTCCTGAGAATATTCGTCCAGTAACAGTAATTCCTGTATATTTTGAGTTGATTTTGTATGAAAGTTAGTAGCAAAACGAGCTCGTGTTGATAAACAAAGTCTCAGGCTCTCCAATCCTTCAGAGTTCTAAATCCCGTTTCGCGGCGTTATAAAGCCATAATACTCGAAACTTTTTTTTCAAAATTCTTCTTCTATGCTTCTACCTTTGTGATTGTAAAATTGGCCGGGTCGGAAACGTAGCCAAGGCAAAAAACGCGAAAAACTACCGTCTGTAATACAATTAAATCTATAAAAAAGTGGGGCCCCAGAATCGGGTGGCGGCCGGTCACTTCCGGCTTCACTTTTGTATGCTATAGATGCGTTATCCAGTCTTATTTCAGATCAGTGCTCATAGCAGTTCAAGCTGAACTAGACTGCGGGCGGTCCCTTTTTTCCTCGGATTTAGATTTCCGGGCACGAGAATGGAAAAGAGGGACTGCAGACAATACAGTAAGAAATGATATCCCGGTGCCTACACAAAGGAAGTCCCATTGGTCGAAATCGATTCGCCTGTCAATCAAATCTGAAATGTAATAATTATGCTATAAATAATTTCCAGAATGAATGTTGATTTTATACAGGGTGTGTAAAAATAAAAGTAATCGAACGTCAGCGCGCTATTGTGTCTGAATTACTGCGTATGAACGAGATTTTTTCATCTTCAGAAAGACCAGGCTTTTAGCTGTAGTCTAGGACCTGTATATGAGTTTGTATGCATTTCATTTACTCCAGGTAATCTCAACTGTTTTAGGGTAAAATGACCATGGCGGTCAACATGGCATATGTGCCAAAACCTGAATCCGGGACGAAAGTCCTGAAAATGACCCCGCCCTGAAACGGCAGTGCCGACATAGCTCTAACTTCCGAAAAGCAAAAGCAACAGCCTTTCTGAAATGCTTATAGTGTTTAGAAGGGTTGCTTTTAGGGGTGGTTATTGGGCGGAAAAATTTGTGTAAGTATAATATTTTACAAGAAAATGATCATTCATCACCCCAGGTACATTGCTGATTATGCAGAAAATAACTAATATACATGGCAGAAATTAAATATCCTTATTTCCCCAAAAAAATTATCATGGGATGAAAAACTATACTTAATTTAATATAATTATTGTAGTTTTCATAAGGATAGTCACTGTTTTCTATAAATATAATATTTTTTATTTCACTTACCCAACACGATTTCAGCCATATTTTGCGGTCTTGTTTGCTTTATATCGCCGTGTCTCGCAAATAACATCCAGTTGTTGTACTTTTACATAATGGCAAATGGCTAAAGAAGATTTCAACCAAGTTTTGGCAAGTTTTGGAGCAGTGCAGTGTATTTTATCTTCGATATTGTGTCCTTCGATATTTCGTCCAATATGCCGCCATTTTAATGGCTCGCCGATTCTCTGCCCGATAAATGCCACTTCTGCGTCTCCATATGTATTTAGATTACAGTGTCCAAGAGTACTTCATTGTAGAATAATCCTAATCAAAATATTGAAAAGATTACTTGCACTTGGAAGGAAAATACCTCCCACAACAAATTCAGGATAGGAATAAAAACAAATCATTTGAAAGTCACGCGCAATCTTCGCGAAAATTCCTCGACAGGGGGGGGGCGAATATTTTCACGAAACGTTGTTTGCCACAGCGACCTAACTGGATGTCTGGATATATTATATTTATTGCATTTTTATGATTGATAATACAAATACGTAAATATTTATTGTTTTTAATTTTTATTTTTAAATCATAAAATACAATAAATACTATTGTATTTAGTTGAAACATGAATTGCTGTGGTGGCAAACATTTCGTGAAAATATTCGCCCCCTGTCGAGGAATTTTCGCGAAAATTGCGCGTGACTTTCAAATGATTTGTTTTTATTCCTATTCTGAATTTGTTGTGGGAGGTTTTTTCCTTCCAAGTGCAAGTAATCTTTTCAATATTTTGATTAGGAAGTACTCTTGGATACTGTAATCTAAATACATATGGAGACGAAGAAGTGGCATTTATCGGGCAGAAAATCAGCGAGCCATTAAAATGGCGGCATATTGGACGAAATATCGGAGGACACAATATCGAAGATAAAATACACTGCACTGCTCCAAAACTTGCCGAAACTTGGTTGAAATCTTCTTTAGCCATTTGCCATTATGTAAAAGTACAACAACTGGATGTTATTTGGGAGACACGGCGATATAAAGCAAACAAGACCGCAAAATATGGCTGAAATGTGTTTTCGTGGGGGGTAAGTGAAATAAAATATATTATATTTATAGAAAACAGTGACTATCCTTATGAACACTACACTAATTATATTAATTTAAGCATAGTTTTTCATCCCATGATATTTTTTTTTAGGAAATAAGGATATTTAATTTCTGCCATGTATATTAGTTATTTTCTGCATACTCAGCAATTTACCTGAGGTGATGAACGGTCATTTTCTTGTAAAATATTATACTTACACAAATTTTTCCTTCCAATAACCACCCCTAAAAGCAACTCTTCTAAACACTATAAGCACTTCTGAAAGGCTGTCGCTTTTGCTTTTCGGAAGTTAGAGCTTTGTCGGCACTGCCGTTTAAGGGCGGGATCATTTTCAGGACTTTCTTCCCGGATTCAAGTTTTGGCACATATGCCATGTTGACTGCCATGGTCATTTTACCCTAAAACAGTTATTTTATTTATTTATTTTATTTATTCATTTTGTCACACACATTAAGTATATACATAAACGTAGAGATATAACAATAACAATAACTAGAAAATGCCGTGACAGGAGAAGAAAACAGAAACTAAATTCCAATTGATATTCGACCCCTTAATTAACAATTAATGGATAACGAGATGTACTAGGACAATTATGCACGAACCTATCACAGATTACGTGCAGCTTAACATATAGGATACTGTACAACGAATTTTAGAACAAAATTATCTATGGTGGTATGTAGGTAAACAGTTTGGCTTTGTAATAAGATTGAAGATGTTGCTTGAAGATCTGTAGGGAATAGGCGGCTTTGATGTTTGGTGGTAGATTGTTCCAGAGGATGACGGTGCGTGGGAAATAGGATTGTCGGAAGAATTCTTGATTATTGGAGACGATTATGTTATAGTTGTTAGGGTCGAAGTTGCGTGTGGAAAAGGGGTTAGTTGCAGGTGTAAGGTATTGGTTAAAGGTGACATTAATAAGGTTGTATTTGATTTTGTATAATAGTGTTAGGTCATAAAGTTCACGCCTGTGTTCAAGTGGGAGAAAGTTTAGGGATATTAGTCTGTCTCTGTAGGTAACATCACGAGAAGGGTAGTTCAAAATGAATTTCGTTGCTCTGCGTTGAACGTTCTCTATTAATTTACGTTGTTTAGCCGAGTAAGGTGACCACACACACGACGCGCGTACTCAAGCTTAGGTCGTACAACAGCACAATAAAGAAGCTTTCGCGTATTGGCATCCACAACGTCTCTAGCACACACCCGCTTAATTAGACCAAGGGTTTTATTGGCCTTGGTGCATATGTCTTCAATATGATTAGCCCAGGAGAGGTCTTTGGAAACGATGACACCCAGGTCAGAGATGTGTGTCACACTTTCCAGGGGCTTGTCGTTCAGGTGGTATTGGAGTGAAGCAGAGGAGCAGACCTTTTCCTGAGACATGTGCATCACTTTGCACTTGGATGGGTTGAACGTCATGCTCCAGTCATTACTCCAATTATGAAGGCCTGGAAGGTCCGATTGCAACAGATGGTGAGATGCCGAGTTTATGGGACAATGGGAGATTAGATGTTGTAGTGGTAGCTTGAGCAGGACTAAAGACTGAGTGGAAGAAGGAGTTCAGTAGGTTAGCCTTGTCACGGCTGTCAGTAATAAAAGACCGATTATCTCGAAGGAAGTTTGCGCAGTGATTTTGACCGACAAAAGACCGGAACCGTTTCGGGTTTTCCATGACAGAGTCTCTGAGTTTAGTTGCGTACTCCTTCTTTTTTTGCGAGATAAGTTGTTTTTCGTTAGGCGTCGAAGATCTTTAAACTTTTGAGTGTCATGAACACAACCTGATCTATTGGCTTTTAGTCTTTGGATGTTTTTTCTCTTAATAAGAGACAAAAGCTCTTTATCAATCCAAGGATGATCATGGATATTTCTGGTCTTAGATTTAGGCACATGTTGGTTAACAACGGTTAGAAAAACAGCACACCAATTTGAGAGAGAAGCATCCACATCATTAGGTACAAAACACTCGTCCCAAGAGGTGTTCTGGAGTGAGTTGTTTAGACTAGACCAATCTGCTCTTTTAAAGTTGTGGACGGAGCGTTTAGTATCCGGTTTCTTAGGGACCCTTAGATCTAGATCAAAACCAATTAATTTGTGATCGGTAGAGATAATGTCGTCGTAACCATGTAGATTATGTATTTTGTCAGGAATGTTTGTCAAGATCAAGACAAGAATGTTGTTGTTTCTCATTGGAAAGTTAACCAACTGCCACAAGTAATTGTCCTTGACAAATTTAGTAAAGTAGTTGTGCAATGATTCGGAAGATGATGCAATGCCAGTAGACCAATCAATATCAGGCAGATTAAAATCCCCCCAGATGATTATTTGATCGAAATTGAATTGAGGGGCATGGCGTAGTGACTTTTTAAGTTCTTTCAGATGGTCAAGGTTGGAATTGGGTGGCCTGTAAAACACAACAGCCAGGATTTTATGCCTGGCTTCAGGTCGAAGTTCGCATAGCACAATGCATAGCATTTCTGTATGTAAACAAAGGCTTTGTTTACATTTCGGTATCCAAAATATTGAATTTTATTCGACAACTATTTATATTTTCATGATTCTAGAGTATAATAAATTAAGAAGAGACAGCAATCAAGCTTTGGAAGAACATAAAAGGAAATAAAAACCTAAATAAACTGTTTGTAAATAAAAAGAGGACTCCTTTGTGCACATGCACAGATCGGACTGTACCACATCTTTAATTGCAACATTTTGCCTATATATATATATATATTTGCCTTGATAGTTTCATTATTGTACACCCTACCAATTCTAAGGTACGGATCATTATTTTTTTGGAGGAGGGGATGGAAAATTCTTTAAAAAATTGTTTGCAAAGACAAAATAGTGCAAATAAATTGTTTGCACAGATTGAGAAGAGAAAAAAAATAGTTTTCAAGCTAATGAGATTATGCAACATCAACCAAGGTTTAATTTAAACAATGAACAGAGCACTTACTGACATACCCAGGGTCTTCACCTCAAAAGCCCTGGGAGTAGGAGACACTGGGCACATGTCTTAATTTACATATGGGTTATAAATATTAATCTATTGAATACTGTCAAACCACTGGTGAAACAAAATTTCAATTTCTGTATTAACACAATATGAACTCAGTTGATTAATCTTAAATTCTAGCTGTGTTTTTACATACCGTTTTTACTCGACTGAGCGCCACCCCCGAATACGCGCCGCATTTGAGATCAAATTTTTTTAGAGAGCGCCGTCCCCGAATGAGCGCTGCACTAAACAGTGTAAAAACTTTCCGTCAAAATGGAGACATTTAGCGACAAAGACATTTAATACTTGTTTATTTGATTGTTAAAAGTTCTTGTTATAATTCACAAATGAAATATTTTTTAAAGAGCGCCGCCCCCGATTGAGCGCCACATCTGAAGCTCTGAAAATTTAAAGAGCGCCGTGGCGCTCAAACAAGTAAATACGGTATCCAGTCTTCTTTTTTGCACTTGCAATTAGAATTGTAATGGTGGATCTAATCCTGTATGAATTACAGTATATTGTTTCTGTATATGGCAGTTCTAATTTATTAAATGTATAGTTGCAGTTTTTTATTTTGTGAGTAGTACTTAAAAAATCATTAATAATTCATGAAGAAAACACAAGGAAAAATCATAAGCGTGTCGTATCTGTATATGTGATACAGATTCATGTTGATTTACATAAACTTTAACTTTGATTTTCTTGGCTTAGACAACGTTTATTTTTAAAATTACTTCGCCAATGAACTCATAAGATGAGTAATTTTTAAAGCCATTTACAACATTCGCATCTGTGTTGTATCGGATATACAAACTCTCGCCTTCGGCTCGAGTTTGTATATCCTATACAACACGACCGCTCATGTTGTAAATAGTACAAAGATATCGACATAATTTTATTAGTTTATATGTTTAGTATGTAAAATCTAACACCAACACAAGCATCTTTATTGATTATTTACTATATGCTAAAAATATTCTAATAAGTCATCCTGAATATGAACAAGTGAGTCAGGGGAATTGAATCAAGATTCTGAACTTGATTCACTGTGATCAAATATGTCCCACTTTTCTTCAAAACTGTAGTAACATGGTTCATTACCTGGCACCTTAATGTCATCTTTAGCTCTTGAAACATCACAAAACATTTCATTTTGATTATTTGAAGAATGCTGAGAATCTGGATTTTCACATTTATATATAGCACTGGGATTGTGCCCAAAATTGTGAGAATCAAGGTCACTTCTACCTGCATCACTGTCCTCATGTTCCTTTAAAGGAAATTCAGTGACACAGTTGTTAGAGCACCTTTGAGTTTGTGGGTTCCACTCTCTCCATACGGACCCATGTGAAAAGAGTCAGTCAACACTATGCCTAAAGTCTTGGGATTTCTCTGGGTGCTCTGGTTTCTTCCCACAGGGTGACAGGGTGGGATAAACACAGTTAAGAAACAATTGCAACTATCACAATTGCTGTAAAAATAAAATAGTCCAGGATAAGTATGTTTAGCTTGCTTTTTATTGGTGCTCGGTCAAAACGGCCCCTAGTCAAAACAGCCCCAAGTCAAAGCAGCCCCACTTGGATTAGTCGAAAAATGGCCCGCTTCCACGCTGACCAAACCTGGAAAATAAAACCAGCTTTGAAAACAAAATATGTGATAGCAACATGTTTACAAATCATATATGACTAGTCATATATCGTCTAGATGGGCCTTTACCAAACAGCAGAAAGAATCCATTGCCGGAAATATACAGCTACGCAAAGCAAACATATTTGAATGAAATAATTCCATAGTTCAATATTTACAATCTAAATTACCTAATCCTTGAATTCATTTTATAATTTGGCAGAAAATTTATAATGTGAACATGTGTATAATAATAATTCAAGGCATGCAATAGCTGTTTTGACTTGGGGCTCTTTCGAACAGTAAGCCTTTTCATTTAACTCATTAACGTGCAAGCTGTTACAATGTTTCTACCCCCAAAGTGGACAAGCAAAATGGCGAATTTTAGTTCCTGCCAACTATGTTTACATGAATGGTTCTAGCTCAAGTGCAATGTAATGGTAAAACATGAAATTTGGCAAGACAATAGAGTAATGAATAAGCTTTCATTTTTTCTATAAATGAGCACAACTAGATCCATAACAGACAAGATAAATGAGTGAGAACTTCATACATAGCTAATTTCTTAAAAATGTTTCCTTTGTAATTAAGACATTGAATATTTAAAGGCTTGAAATACTATAAACTTTAACATTTCTATCATTTCCTTTATGATTTTTGTTTTACAAAATACTTGAAAAGCCAGGATTTGAATTCTTATAACGAATGGGGTTGTATTACTAAAAAAATGAGATTTTTTCATGAATATTTTTAGTTGCCTTCATGCAAAAAAATATGTAATGTATAATTATAGTATAATTTGTCTCCATAACAATATTTGAAAACAAAATGCACCTATAAATACATGCCTTGACGGGTTGGTTTTTGTCTTAATTTTATAGAAATTTACCTGTGATTTATATACTTGTTAAACTTAAATGAAACAAGCAGAGTTTGGGGGTGAAATCTGAAATTTAGTATGATAGATGATGACAGAGCTGTCATGTCTGCATTGACATGGCTTCCTTGTTCGGCAAACTGCCTGGCAAAGAGCCAGTCTTTTATTAAAAAACACTACATACAGCATAATATAAAACATGCAAACATTGAATGGTTTTGTCTAATAGTAAGACTAACTTTATTGATGCCATTCCATAAAACATGCACGCTCTCTACAAAGATTTACATTACATTGCTCGCACTTATATATACTTTCAAACGTTCTTCCTGACGCACGCTTCCTTCCCGCTTTCGAACACATCCCACACGCTCGTTTTCGCTCTGAAGACTTCACTAAACTATGGCCCTTGACATTTCTACCCACTGGAACATCTTTTTTACGGCCACTCGGAGCACTAGAAATCTTTTTGTAGCCGTTATAGGTCGAAATAAGTTGTCTTGCCAAAACAAGACGGAAATCTAAATGTTTTAGGCGACGGCGTCGATCAGTCTGCAAATTTTGTAAAATGAAACCGTTTACAATCGAAATATTCACAAAAAACCAAGCCAAATATTTCCACCACTTTTTAGATTGAGCTCCTACAGGGTAGTAGCTCCTATACTGGTCGTTTACGTCCACACCGTTCATATACTTATTATACAATGATATGACGGCGGGTTTTTCTCGCACTTCCTCGGGAACGACTTTCCTTTTTCCAGTGCGTTCATCTAAAGGGCCGAAAACTTCGGGCTGTGGATCGACATTGGTCGATAAAATCGTGACTAAACGTTTATCTTGCCATGCCAAACAAACTAAATTTTCATTTTGTCGAGTTCTCATTTCTCCACGCTTAAGTTTTATTTTTTTCAAATCAGCAGGAAAATATTTCCTGTTGTGGCGCAAGGTCGAGCATGCGTAAGTTTTTTTTGCAAGCAAATGTTCGAGTAAAGGAATCGAGGAAAAATAGTTATCGAAATAGAAATGACGGTAAGTATTATAGTAGGGTTTTCCCAGGAAATCAACAACTTTAAAACCGAGACCTCGCGCCCCTTCCGCTTCATTTTCATCGGCATTTTCGGCATTTTGTTGTTTACCTAAGTAAACTTGAAAGCGCGGCACGAAATAATTTTCAGAATCGGCTAACATCCAAACTTTAATACCAAATTTATTCGGTTTTTTAGGCATATATTGCTTGAAAGATAAACGACCATTAAATTTAATCAAAGCTTCATCAATCGAAATATTTTTTCCAGGCACATAAACATCTTGAAAAGCATTTTCGAGCTTTGAAATAAGGGGCCGAATTTTTGTAAGTTTATCGGTTGGGTTTTCTTGCCGCGGGTCCGAAATATGAAAATACTTGTTTAAAATGTCGAAACGTTTCACAGGAATTGTTGTTTTGAAACCAGCATTGCCTAAAAATAAATTTGAATCCCAGTATGACCGAATTGTTGGAAGTTTGTTTATTCCCATCAAAATATTCAAGCCAAAAAATGCAGACATTTCGTCGCGGTCGGTGG
>CACRXK020005443.1:0-28068 GCA_902702795.2 Paramuricea clavata
ATTAATTCCTACCGTGATGACAGAAACTTTGATAGCGCAGCCTTCAGGTATAAGTACAAAAATTTACATGCATTCAATTACAAGTATACTAATACTGCTTGTTTACTAGTAACATGCTTGATGCAGAGCACTTACAGTAGGTCGGTTAGGTTAATTGTTAAAATGTTATTCAAGTTCTTGCAAATATTTGTTGATTGCAACCCTTTTTTAGCTTCCCTAGTTCTCTGCATCACCGCAGCTTCCAAAAACAGGAATACATTTTTGCTTGATAGTTGTTGACACAGAGTATTCTGGCAATATTGAACACTTAATAATAACTTACAAGATGCGCCAACGCATTCTCAATTGTTGTTGAACTGTTCGATTTCATCAGGATCTTGCCCTCTCTAGCGATGTACCATGGCTTTACATCACCGGACATGACCAGCCCCCACAAGTCTTGGTGACTGATGCTTCAATGGCATCATCAATAGATTCGTCACCCTGTTTGAAATTGAATATAAGCAAAATCAGACTTTACAGTACTGTAGATGGACATTGGACAACAGATCTCTTTGGGGGTGGCATGAGTACTGCTTCACTCAGACATCCCAGTTAAAAGGGGGTTGTGCGTGCGATTACATGACAAAATTTTCAACCCAGGGCTGACTGCTGTGGTTAAAATCTCAACCCCGGGGTTGTAATAGTTTCAACCAAGGTTTAAAATTATCATGAGTTATTCGAGCATGCGTAGTAGTGACTATTTATTACAAGAACACAAAATGAAGGGTTTTTTTACCTCCGGGAATTCATGCCGAGAATGTATAGTATACCATGCTTGTGTGATGTTACTCCGAGTGTATATCCACACCGGGCAGGCTTGAAAAATATGCCTGGCCATGGTGGCCAGAACCGACCTGACCGCATAGCTCAGTTGGCAGAGCCTTGGGCTAGTATTCCAAAGGTCGTAGGTTCAATTCCCACCGTGGCCAGGCATATTTTTTAAGCCTGCCCGGTGTGGATATACACTCAGAGTAACATCACACAAGCATCTTATTCACCAGAGTACATTACATCAACACAGCAAATCTCATGATTATTAGATTACACTGATATCGAAGGAACTAGACTCAGTTCCGAAATATAGCATACTCGAACCGACCTGACCGCGTAGCCCAGTTGGCAGAGCATTGGGCTAGTATTCCAAAGGTCGTAGGTTCGATTCCCACCGTCGTGGCCAGGCATATTTTTCAAGCCTGCCCGGTGTGGATATACACTAAGAATAACATCACACAAGCATCTTAATCACCTGAGTACATTACACCAGTATAGTATAGCGTTTCAACCCGGGGGTTGAAATCGTCCATGTAATCGCAAAAAAATTTCAACCCGGTTAAAGATGCGGTACAGTCCGTATGTAAACAAAGGCTTATTTGTTTACATTTCGGTATCCAAAATATTGAATTTTTTCCACAACTATTTATATTTTCATGATTCTAGAGTATAATAAATTATCAAGAGACAACAATCAAGCTTTGCAAGAACATAAAATGAAATAAAAACCTAAATAAACTGTTTGTAAATAAAAAAGGGCTCCTTTGTGCACATGCGCAGTTTGGACTGTACCGCATCTTTAACAGGGCTGAGTTCAACCTCGGGGTTGAAAGTTCTCCATGTAATCGGCTCGTTGGTCTCCATTTCAACAAGAGAATCTCATTTCTATATAGAATGGTGGCCATGTTGGTCCCCAAATTTAATTATCTGTTAATTACCAAAGGATTGCTTGCAAGTCAAGAATACATAATAATATGCCTTTAATTACAATTATAATTTACCTGATTTTTATATCTTTGTATAGCAATCCTTAATTTGAAAATCTTTCCTCCTTTTGAAACCAGTTATTTTAAAAAGACATCACTACAGTCTGCCAGCAAGCAACTCTATTGTGCAGAGCTATTAAAATATTAAAAACAACCATTATTTGTCTATAAAATGTGACTATTTATACACTGTTAATTTTGTAACATAGCTGCCATAAGGCCAATGGAACTGTAGATTCTGTTTACCGTCCGAGAATTTAAAAAATCTGATGCGGGTTTTTTTCATTATTCATTTTTCATTATTTTTGTTATTGTCTAATTTCCGACCAAAAATGATCCTTAAATCGTTTTCTTTTGATTTCGACCATCAACACTTTTGTCCAGCATTCTTTTATCATTTTTGGGCTTTCCTTTGCTGAAAATTTCTTTGTCACGCCATTGTTTTCGAATTTGCACATGTCAGACTCGCGAATTTCCGAGTGTGCCGAACAAATGCTGACTGATCCATCATACATCAGCGATGTAATGCTTTTTATATCGAAGATTTGATGATTTGATGTATATTTGAAAGTTTCGATGCGTAGATTTAAAAATAATGACAAATAATGAAAATAATTAAGAATAATGAAAAATTCTTGCGGTAGTTTCAAGCACATGCGGGCGGTGGACGGTAAACAGAATCTACAGTTCCATTGGCCTAAAGTGCCATTGCATGCTGTCCCCACTGCCCACACCTGACCTCGGTTGGTATTTCGGTACAAATAAAACACTAGCAGGACTGTGACCAGACATCACAATCAGACTTGGATCCACATTTATATAAACAATAAACATTGTACTATTGCAGAAATCCAGTGCAGTTGAAATCATATTTTCAAAATTTTCAACATAATATGTTCGGTGCTTCCAGGAAAATTTCATGGTATTTAAGGAAATTTGGCAACGAAAAGAGGAAATTTGAATGCGGAAGTAAATGCGATTTGAAAATTTAACGAACGCAAATCAGATTTTCATTCTCATAGCCATATATCATTGAAAATGTCATAAAATGATTTGTTATACTTTAAGTTTAACATGTTCTCATAGCTATGCCAGTATGTGAATATGTGATGGATACCCCATCTTCTGTTAGATTGTCTACAACATAATAGCCGACTCCTGTACTCAATATATAACACTCAGTCTCAGATAATTCTAGGCTCATTGATGTTGGTTAAAACAAATAAAATGTCTTTGGATTAAGAAGAATATTAAGGAAATCATATATTTTCGGCATACCATAGTTATAATACAACCCAAAATCACTAAGTTATTTTTTATGATGGCATATTTAGACGGGCACCGATCCTTCCCATAAAAACAAAATAAACTTCACAGAATACCTCTAAATCTGAATCCATTTCTTCTCTGTATACTTTTTCTTGAATATATTTGACAAAACGGAGGGAATGAAGCTCAAATTTAATGTTTTAAAACGGCAAAACGCATTAAGCGCATATTTCCAGCCTTGCTTTGGTGAACACGAGGGAGAAAAGATTGAATATGGCGCGCGCGATGCGTATTGGGTTCGCATTGTCACGTGATGTTGAAAAAGGCGCATGATTCGATGACCAATCAAAGGCTCAAGGAAATGAAGTTTGCAGGAATAGCAAGTTCATGTGTAAGATACGATCTGGATTTATGTTAATCATGATAATCATCTGCAAATGCATAGTTTACCCTGGTTCCAGAGGCTCTTTGCGAGGCGAAAGAAACGATAGGCGAGAAGGAAGAGCCTCCGGTCACATCGGTTGCAAGTCCCACTTCCACACTTGACTTGATTAGGTTCAGAATTTGAATCTCGTATGTAATTCGCCATTTTGTAAAAAAAACATGTCAAACCGGTATGGGAAATAAATTAGCTTACAGTAATGTTTATTTCCCAATTTTCTCATTTTACTCCTTTATGAGAGTTGAATTGACTCCCAGAAATACATTACTTACTCCGGTATGTTTACTCCTTTTTTGGAATGAAAATAAAGGAGTAAATATACAATAATTACACCGATATGTCTATTCCTTTTAAAGAGTAAATTCTACTCCTTTATGAGAGTTGGATTGACTCCTAGAGCAGTAAGATTGGAGTTAAAGTTACTCCTGGAGTAAAAATAAAAGAGTAAAAAGTACTCGAATATTTGTACTCCTTTGCTGGAGTATATTTTATCCCTGCAATGGAGTAATATTTACTCTTAGTAGAGTAAAAGTTTTAATGTGAACTGAAGTGGAGTAGTTTGAACTCTGGTTTTGGAGTGAAATATACTCTAATTTTTTTACTCCCCAAAAGGGAGTTATTTCAACTCTTGCGGTGGAGTTAAAATTACTCCCTAGAATTAACAGTGCACCGCC
Organism: Paramuricea clavata; assembly: GCA_902702795.2. Classification (NCBI taxonomy): domain Eukaryota; kingdom Metazoa; phylum Cnidaria; class Anthozoa; order Malacalcyonacea; family Plexauridae; genus Paramuricea; species Paramuricea clavata. The sequence continues at coordinate 4,185 of CACRXK020005443.1, forward strand.
GGATTTGTCACTTGTTCTTGCACTGAAGGAAACAGCGCTTTTCTCGGTGAAGATTTAGAGGCAGTTGCATCTAAGCCTATTCGAAACACTTTGCGATTTGCAAGGCTTCGCTGAGAGAGCGAAATAGAAGACGGTAATTGCCGTTTGAAACGAAACGATCTGGACTCTGAACGCTCTCTTCTTTTCTAGACAATTGACGCGCGAATGTGGCGTGTTATTAAAAGAGGCGTTTTCAAAATACCGGGCCTTGCTTGCAGGCCTACTATTCTTCCCTTGGGCCTGCACGCGGGCTACTGTCAAATTTAAATGTCCACAACTGAATTCATATACATTGGTCAAAGACAACTAGTACTATCTCAATGGTATATAGAACGTCAGTAAATGTACAGTACAGTACAGTACAGTACCTTTACATGGTATCATCCTGTGATAGTACTTGTTGTCTTTGACAAATGTATATGAATTCAGTTGTGGACATTTAAATTTGACAGTAGCCCGCGTGCAGGCCTAAGGAAAGTATAGTGGGCCTGCAAGCAAGGCTTAATGTGATGTACAGAACTTTGCCACTTTACTGTGTCTATGTATACAATAAAATTTACTTGTCAAGGTGGAAATGTTGGGCATGAATGAGTTAATTTCAGATGAAATTTTTAATTCAATTGCATGCAAGATTTAAGGAATTAAGTATCTTGCTTCGCGAAGCCATTATAACTCAAAATACGATGAAAGCTTTTAAATCTTGTGCGCAAGCGATTTTTAGTTTGTTTGGAAAGGACACCCCGCCCGCTGGTTTACAAAATTTGAGTTCAAGATTTTTTTTCAATATTGTAAACATTATAAGTACCAAAGAAGCTATATATATATATATATATATATATATATATATATATATATATATATATATATATATATATATATATATATATATATATATATATATATATATATATCAAAAACTGCATGGCTATTAATATCTTTTTCAGGTTTTTTATACACCCAGTATACTTTTTACGCCAATCGACTAAAATGAACCATAGTTTTAACCTGAGTCCATCTTTTGTACTTAATAACTATCGGCCTGCTATATTTAATAAAACGGTTTTAGGCTTATTTTAAGGCCTGCTCATTTATCTTTCGAACAAATGGTCATCCGTGTCTTTAGTGCAAGTAATAACTGCACAGGAGAAAATTTAGTAAAACCTATAATTTTTAGATGCCGCTTAATTATACAAATAAATTTACTATGATATTCCATAGTCGGTTACAATGTTTGAATTTTCTTGTTCAAACTTTAATGTTCTTGTTGCCACATCAGAAAACTAGTAAAACTTGTTAAAAACATTCTAAAAGAGATTAGGTTGTTTTATTTATTTCAAAATCCTAAATTATTTCCAGAAATCATCAAAACAATCTTATGTCCATGCATCGTCCGAACTAACGCCGTTTAATTAATCGGGCGCAATGTAAACATAAATTAGCAAGTTGACGGCAAGCTAAAACACGCTTCACCTGGGAATATAAAGTTTATAAACGCATTTGAAGTCAGCAAGTGAATTTAAAATAGTGTATTGGAAGCCTTTATTACTTAGTTTTTATAAGCTATTGCCAAAATGCCTCAATTTGCTCGTTTTGTTGACAAAATAAGTTATTTTCATCAAGTACCGATGTGCTATTGCATCTCAAATTTTTGACTCTCCAATCGCAATCACTTAAAATACTATTATTCACGAACTGCTGGATTAAATTTACGAAACAACCCATCGTTGGAAAGCTTAATGTCTACGCTTTAAAACAAATGTAAACCTGAAAGTTTTACTCTAATATTCGTTTCGAAATTTATATTTGAAGGGAGGACTCCGTTTTTTATGATACACCCTGTATTGTTACAAATTATTCTACACACTCCTCCTTTGAGCCTGTGAGGGTCAAACATGACGTTTTGATCTGACTGTTTGAACCGTTCATGCATTAACAAGTCTGAACGATCTCAAATCAATTTTAAGCGGAACGCTAAAGCGTTTAAACGAATAAGAATGGATAACTAACGATTTTCCAAACGTTTTTAAAACCGTTAACGTATGTTTTCCAGTGGAAGGTTATACATATATTAAATATGACATCCTAAGAACAGACGTATATAGAGGATATTAGACGGTTGCGAGGAGATATGGATTTTATATATTATGTTCTAGTGGCAAAAATATTCTCGAAACCGTTTAATGTTCAATTTATTATATGGACTTACTCAGATTAACTTAAATTATAGTGCAAACATAAAACTAGAATAAATTTTACTTATCTCAAGATGTCTTTTTAAATGTTTTCGTTTTATTTCCAACAATATTAATCGTTTTAATTTATTTCCACCGTGAAAGACCATTTGTATTTTCAAAACAAACAAAAATAATTGGTCAAAACAACCAAAAATAATTGGTTGTTTTGAGCAATAAATAAATGGTCAATTTGACCAATTAATGCTTTGGTTAAAACGACCAATTTAAACTGGTTGTCTCAGACGTATTCAAACGACCAATTTTTTTTGGTCGTTTTAACCAATTTCAAATGACCAAATTAAAATTGGTTAAACATTTAAATTGGTTAAAATGATCAAAATTGCAATCCATTTCGTCATTGAACCATTAAAAACGTGCTTGAAAAACAATAATTTATTAACAAATAAATATTAAGATTAAAATACAAAATCGTTATATATACAATATAATAACTTATGATGAAACATCACTCAAAAGCTCTCTGTCTGTAAATATTTCTACAATATTTACTCGTCGAAGGCTATCAAATGACATAGCCAAAATTTGTGAAAATAAATATTTACATGCATGCATGCATGTGGTCAGAGAATTTTCATATTTTACAGCCGACTCCGTTTGACCGTAAAACAACATGCCTTCGCAAAGCAATAATTAAGTTGGACTGTTCAAAATTGACCGTTTCTGGAGTCAAAGGGCGGGATTACAGTTGAATTTAGAGAAATGTGGCGGATAAACAAGAAAGGTCGTTGTTTTCAAAATGGAAAGCCCATTTCGCCAAACAGAAGATGTAATATTGTGGACGAAATCAAATTTAGAATTTTGTTGATGTAGCGATGAACTATTTGTGATTTTCAAGCCAGGAGAAGCAAATGCGTAGGCCTTTATGGGATATTTTTCTCCTTCTCTAACAATGCTTTTATTTGAAAATTAAAGTAAGACGACGACAAATCAACTTCGGCATCCTCCTCCTAAGTTATCAATCGAAAAAATGAACCCATCTTCTCCAAGTGAGGAACTTGGGTTGTAAGACGTGTTTTTAATCCATCGTAAGGGAAACTCATTAGATTTTCTTCTATCATGAAAACGAGCGTTACTCTCTTTACAGCATAATAGTCGTAAATAATTAACTTTCACTATGGACATAGTTATCGATAACTTTATTTAGTAAAAACAACAATGGCAACGAAGTACATGGCACGCATTAAACGGCTTCTATCTATTGCATGCGCGACAACTGTAATCCCGCCCCTTATATAGAAACATTGTCATTTGACCCTAGAAACTTTGAACAGTCCAACGTGCTTTGCGAACGCATGTTTTTTTTACGGTTAAACGGAATTGGCTGTATGTGATACCCTGCATGCTTGCAATGTTCTATTTCTTGGAAGAAATTAAGTATTCAACTGGCATTAGCAACATAAGTCTCTTCTTTCCACTGCAGGGAATAAGCAAATATTCCAAAAATAAGAACACATTCTTTCTGTGTCAAGTTACACCTTCGGCATTATACACATAATATGCAAACAAATTACAGCATTTAAGATATTTACAGTTTCCAGTTTGGTGACAACCATTCCTTCAGCAACCAAAATCATGTAGGGATTTCGAGGGTCCCAGTAGATACATAAGTCTTGGAGATGCAAATTTCTCGATCTTCTTTGTAAGTCGTAACATTTCCTGCAACATCATCTTCCTTCTGATTGCAGGTAAAACGGGAAAAGATAAGTGCATGCATATCAAGACTGACTATATGATTGATAATATTACTGAAGGAACACACTTACAGTACATCAACAATCTCCTAAAACAGCTCCCATATACCAAGGACGGATTTTGGTGGAAATAGTGGGGGAGGCGGAAACAAATTTAGGGGAGGTGCATCGCTAGAGCTTAAGACCCCGTTGACCCCCAAGGAAAGTTAGGGCTTAGGATAGCCCAAGTCAACGATGTGACGTATGCATGTAGCGTACATATGTATCAGTGTATATTAATGAATTATGACTGTACAACTAATCCAATTTTGCCCTTCATTACAATTACTGTACAATATTTATTTCAAAATATTGCATTAAAAGGGTACTTGCATGATACAGAGATGAATGGCCATCACTGTTTCAATTTTACAGAAAAGTTTTCTTATGAAGTGTAAACTCTAAGCAACCAAAAAATGTCAAATTTTCACTTTAATCTACAGTGTATCATTAAAACGTTCCCAAGGGGAGGTGCAAAAATTCTCAGGAGCAGTGCAAAACGACCACAGGAGAGCTCCCCCAAAAATCCGGCCATGCTTTATACATCTGAGGGTTAACTGTATATTGAATGCCATACAGTCATCTCATATACGTATATCCAACAGTTGTTCGGCATTTCAAAACGAAGAAACATAACAACTGATATCATATCTCACCAAATATTGAAATTTTATTTCAATTATCATTATTTATTTGGTACCCGGCCGCCCAATACTGGATATTATTTATGTAAGGTTCAGGCCTTCTTTACAGGTTAGAAAATGATTTGATTAGGTTAAAAAGTAGGGGTGTTATCATATTTTTACTTCAATGAATGATCACAGGAAAATCAGGAATGCATGCTTACAATATTTTCAAGATTTTTATGCTTGTTTGTAAATGCAGATTTGACCTTTGAACTAAAGTAAATGAGGCTTTTGCTACCAATGATGCATGTTTGCTAGACCGTGAAGTTCGTTCCTATTATTTCAAATTAAAATATTATAAACACCATCACTTTTTAACCAATTAAAGTAATTACTTAACCCATTGATTGGCAGCACTCTCCCCTTGAAAAGTAAAATTGTCTGGCATCTAATTAGACAGTAATATAATAAAATGGGGCACATTGCCACTTAAAGGGTTAACAGAGTGCATGGTCGGATTAACCCATTGTCATTGAGTGGCAGCACTCTCCCCCTGACAAGTAAAATAATAAAGTGGGGCGTATCCGGGCTGCTTGGCACATAGCCACTTAAAGGGTCAACCTTAAATTTATATGAGGCCTGAATCTTATATAATTGGATAATAATACCATGAATCAGGCTGGATATTTTTCAACTATCCAACAATCCTGTACATATCCGGCTGGATAACAAAAACTATCCAACCTATCCTGGATCCAGCACGACAGCCCTCGAAAACCGTCAAAACTGAGGTCGGCAAAAAAATGCCGACCTATACTGACCTACAATCCACGTCAAAAAGGTTGTGACACCTACGGCTTTCCTCTGCTACCCCTCTTCAATGTTGTGATCTGTTGATATTTTTGCTTTCCACCCGATGAATCCACCGCGTTTACCAACATTGAGCAGGGGGAAAGGGCATAGCACTTATAAGTTACATATCGGCAATGTCACAACTATTTTTGTCGCGAGTTCAATCCACGTCAAAAAGGTTGTGACACTTACGGCTTTCCCCTGCTACCCTTCTTCAATGTTGTGATCTGTTGATATTTTTGCTTTCCACCCGATGAATCCACCGCTTTTAATAACATTGAGCAAGGGGGATGGAGGATAGCACTTATTAAAGTTACATACTTACATTTCGGCAATGTCACATCTATTTTTGTCGTGGGTTGTAGGTCGGCACGTCTCGGCATTTTTAAAATCTGTTTCTATGTCTTGGAGCACTAGTAATCACGTATTTACGAACCATTGAAATCGGAACGTAAAGCATGCCTCTTTCCGCGTAAACGCGATCTACAGTAATACGACAGCCTTTCTTTTGGAGTCTTACCTAAATTATATATAGAATACCTGTCAATTTTTAAACCTTACACCGAAATGTGTTTAATTAATTAATCAAACTACAAATCGAATTCTATAATCGTTGACTTTTTACAGTTGATTTCACGAAACTTTGGCCACGCCAATTGCGAGGTTTGTTGGGAATTTGGGAACTATAAACACAAGATCATCAAGTTGATTGGAAACCGGCCAATCAAATTCGCAAGTTTCGCATCAAATTATCGAAATGTGTTATGAAATTCCGAACCAAGTTCGCAAGCAAGTTCGCAAATTGCAAACGATATTGACGGTAAATTTTAAAAAACTAAACTAATTATTGTATTAAACTTATTCATTTAATAATAAGTAATATAATAATAATAATAATTTCAAGTTTAAAATTATAATAAGTTTAATACAATAAGATTAGTTTTTAAAATTTACCGCCAAAATCGTTTGCAATTTGCGAAATTGCTTGCGAACTTGGTTCGGAATTTCATGACGAATTTCGATAATTTGATGCGAAACTTCCGAATTTGATTGGCCGGTTTTCAATCAACTTGATGATCTCGTATTTATAGTTCCCAACTTCCCAACCAACCTCGCAATTGGCGTGGCCAAAGTTCTCGTGAAATCAACTGTAACAGCTATTAGCACCAAAAAAATTATATTTCTTACTTTGGCTGAATTAAGGTCGGCAAAATTTGCCGACCTGGGAGGTTGATAGGTCGGCAAATTTTTAGAAACTCATGAAAGATATTAAAAACTTATGAAAGTAGCAGTTGATATTATTAAAGTCAATAAATTCTCTCAAACCATGTTTAGCTGGGACATGCCTAAGTGGGCATATTATATGAGGATTGAGTAGATGCCAATTATAATAAAGCTATATTATTCTATACAAGAAATATTGTTACAAATTATCTGTCATATACACAGCTATACTGTTTTTCATTACAATAAACATTATTTGCTATAAGTGCTGAGTCAAATGCAAGCCTTATTAATTCAAATATTGTCGCGGTAAATTCACATTTTAAGCCGGAACACATGCCTCAAAATTCACGAATAAAAATTGCAAATATTTCGTTTCAAAATTGCTCTATTATATAGAAAACATAACAATATTCTTACCTGGATGTTATTCAGTCATCCTTGATGTTTCATCTTCGTTAAAAGGCATCGTCTTGTTTTCAAATACTCATATTTATAGGTGATAAAAATGAAAAATGAAAAATGAAAATTTCAAAAATATGGCGGTGTCAGTGTGATGAAGCTCTGCCTCGTCCCTCGTCGCTTCAGTTGGGAAAAGAGATCAGTGGAAAACCAATGGAAACGGGGTGCTTGATGGGAATGCGATAGAATCTGAAGCGACTCGGAAATCCAGCATCCAAGATGGCGTCCGTTGTAATGGCCGAAATAATGCAAATAGGGAGGGTTTTTCCTCATTTTTCAAGGTCGTTATGTATGGCGAGGAAATGTTGAAGTATATTTCCTGCTTATCGAAGAAGAGTACGAAGGTATGTCATTTACATTTTACATATTTTACGCTCAAAATGTATCAATTGTCGCAATTTAATTAATATATGAACATATTTAAAAAATATCAATCTTAAATTATTTAAATTAATAGCTTCGAATTTTGACTGTTGTAGACTTGTAGACATTGGCAAGTGGTCCTTGGTTCGACGTTACTGGAGAAAGCTGTACGGAATGTACGGAATATACGGAATGTTCGTGAACCGTAAAAACGAAGACATGAAAATTTGTTTTTAGCACAAGCATGCAGTTATGAAGCCATGACTAAGCGAGATGAAATTGCATTTACCTGGCAACAATTCAGATAATTTCTTACCTTAATTTATTTTGTAATTAATGGCAGGCACGGCAAGGCAAAATTTGATGTACGGCAAAAGCTAGCTGACTTAGGCACGGCATGTTTATTCTAAATATTGTGGGACATTTAACTTATCTATCGAATTCAAATGCGAGGAAATACTTTTGAAAACTGCGCATTTAGTTATCTATGCTTTGCCCAGTTTACACCTCATTTAGGCTATATACACACGGCACTAGAGACATTTTACCCGAATAAAGTGTATCTTGCATGACCAATTTATAGCAAAACATTTAGCGAACTCAGTCTAGAAGAAGAAGAAGAAGAAGAAGAAGAAGAAGAAGAAGAATTTATTTATCCCTTTGTAGGGTTTCTGGTCACCAGAAATAACCGTATAGGGTTAAAAATGCCTGGTGACCAGATAAGTGAAATTGTTAAAGAATAAATAAGCAATTACATATGGTCACAAAACAATACATACATATATTCACACAAAACAAACCAAAAAACCACTTAGTTGTACATTATCATTCAATAGTACATTTTGTAAAACAATTCTATCGATTTCAAGAGCAAGATATAAACATGGAAGATCAATAATGTTCTAAAAAGCTTTGTTTCATTTTAGATTTGAATAATGCAATTGAGCAGGACTTTAGATTCTCATCAACAGAATTCCATACTATAGGACCTTGAAATCTAATATTAAAAATGCCATAATTTGTTCTTGCTTTTGGTAGATAATAAGACTGTTTTGAAGCAAGCCTTGTATTATACTTATGGATTTTATTAACACTAATAAAGGAATCACGAAAGACCGATGGTAGCCGATCGTTATGAAATTTATACATAAATATTGAAATATGTAGTTTGACAAGATCGAAAAACTTTATAATGTTCAAATACTTGAATAATGGAGTTGAACGTTGATCGAAACTGGAAAATGTGATAATACGTACTGCTTTTTTTTTGCAGTATGTATAATGGGTTAAGTGACATAGTGTGACATAGTATAAGTATTTCCCCAAACTATTATTCCATAAATTAAAAATGGATATATTAGAGAATAATAAAAAATTTTTAGAATGTCTTCAGAAACATAATGCCTTAACTTTGATAAAAGGCCAATACTTCTTTTAACCTTCTTGCTAATGTATTGAACATGACTCTTCCAACTCAAATTAGAGTCAATAAATATACCCAAAAACTTGATGGAAGGATCACGTTCAAGCGTGCAATTATTAATAGTTAATGAAATATTGTGGGTTTCTATTTTCTTTTGTCGTGGGTGGAATATAAAATACTTAGATTTTTCTACATTAAGAGTTTATTAGTATTTTTGCACAAGTGAACAAAACAATTCCTATAAGGTGATTGGTCAAATGTGACGTATTAATCTGTTATATCACCTACAGGTGAATATAACAACTCAGCGTAAGGTTTAATAAAGTTTTAAGCCCTGTGAAGGCGATAATTTAGTGTATAAAATAACGTGACTGCACTTCGTGCGTTGTTCACTCAATGGACGTTGACCACTGTAAGTTCTATATTTTAATTTATTACTAGAAATACATGCATGCAATAACCCCTCGCTTGTTTTCAAAAGATGTATACTCAGTGCCGTTCAAAGCACTTCGTCTGAGGGGGTGTGTGAGGTTAGATAGAGGGGGGGCGGTTACCAAAATGTTTCCAGATGTACAATTTCTTTTCATGACATATAATAATTTTTCCGAAAATACAGTTGTTTTCCAAATTCACTTTCTCATGTCCTGAGAATTACATGAATTCCCCTGAAAATATTCTGCAAATCTACTTAAATTTACCTAACAGTGCACTGGAAATCTACCTGAAATTCCTCATGAGCAATTATCAGGGGTGTTGCACCCCCCCCCCCCCCCAGTGAGTTCCAAGCAAACACTCTGTGATTTATTGTTCCTGTATTTCACCTCCCAAAATATTGTGCATCATACTATAGAGCATTTTGCTGTTGTCATGCTCTAGCATGGTTCAAATTTATGAATTTTTATTATATAAAGTACAGTGTTTTACAGAGATTTCAAGCACTGATAAAAATGATAATCTCACATGTGAAATTATTCATGATAATCTCACATGTGAAAATTATCGCCTTTTCAATTATCGCTTTTCTGTAAAAATTATCGCTTTTCATTTAAGACTGTCCTTTATATAATAAACAGAAAAATACATGGGTGGTTGGAAATTCCAGATTTATTTTTCGTGTTGAACATGACATCTCACTTGTTCGCTGCGCTCACTTGTTCGCTGCGCTCACTTGTTCGCTGCGCTCACTTGTTCGCTGCGCTCACTTGTTCGCTGCGCTCACTTGTTCGCTGCGCTCACTTGTTCGCTGCGCTCACTTGTTCGCTGCCCACTCATGTTCAACACTCGAAATAAATCTGGTATTTCGTGCACCAATGTATTATTCTCTATTTAAACTACAACTTGACTGGTTTAAATTATTATCAAGTTATCAGTGATTGTAAAAGTTGCAGATCGAAGTGCTTTGTTTTATATTATTATCAAGTTATCAGTGATCGCAAAACCTCCAAATCCTTAATTTCAAATGTTAGAATGTTAGGGTTTGTAATCCAAGTGAGAATATATACATTTTAAGACCTAACCAGGAACGACTGCGAAAAATGCAGCAAGAGGTCCTCTGGTAGGAATTGAACCTACGGCCCTGCGATTCCGGTGCAGCGCTCTAACCAACTGAGCTACAGAGGCCAGCTGTTGAGCTTTAACCGTAAGTTCAGGTATATTTAGGTAATCGGGTGTGCGGCTTATGATAAGGTGGACTTCAATAAATTGGATTCTTGCGCTTCACTTGGTCAACTTCATATTAGAATGTTAGGGTTTGTAATCCAAGTGAGAATATATACATTTTAAGACCTAACCAGGAACGACTGCGAAAAATGCAGTACAAGGTCCTCTGGTAGGAATGGAACCTACGGCCCTGCGATTCCGGTGCAGCGCTCTAACCAACTGAGCTACAGAGGCCAGCTGTTGAGCTGTAACCGTAAGTTCATGTATATTTAGGTAATCGGGTGTGCGGGTTGTGATAAGGTGGACTTCAATAATTTGGATTCTTGCACTTCACTTGGTGGAATTAAAATTAGAATGTTAGGGTTTGGAATCCAAGTGAGAATATATACATTTGTATATTCTCACTTGGATTACAAACTATTCTCATTTGGGTTACAAAATATGTACACAAAATATTTACACGTACTATACATTTGTATATTCTCACTTGGATTACAAAATATATACATGTATGTTTTCTCACTTGGATTACAAACCCTAACATTCTAATATTAATTCCACAAGTGATGTGCAAGAATCCAAATTATTAATTTCAAATGCCCCGCCGGGGCTAATTAAGGTTCGAGTGGAAATGCCCAACCCCCGGGATGTGCTTTACAGGAAAATGGCTGGGCAAGGGGGATGGGCACACTTGGATTTGGCTGATGCATTAAAAGTCCTGTGCTTACTCCAGACTGCTTGTCAAATATTTACTTGCTAGAAGTAGAAATTTACTCTGACCACTGGATGAAGAAGACATTAAATAAGTACTGGTCAATAAACAGAAATGTATTTTATTTCATAGTATTACAATTTTATTTTTATACTATAAAAATAAAATATAAACATGCAGCATAGAATATGCATATTCGAGGCAAAATTATTGTTGCATCAGTTTATTTATAGGATTTTATAACAAATAGCAACTATAAAAGTTTGTACCTTTGTCTTCACATCGCTTTATTCTGTTAGCCAATGCTTTTAAATTTACATATTTTAGAATCAGTTCCTTTCCCGATAACAGATCAACGTGAGTACTGAGTGCTGAGCAGGCCGTTTTACTATAAACAAATTTTAGGAATTGATAACAACTTTGAAAAATATATCGTTGCACATTCAGTCACAGTCGGAAAAATGTTCATAGTATGTTGTACCGTCGCTTGCAACTAACGATGAACAGTTGCTCATAAAACATTCGCGTGATTAGAATCTCCAATGTTTGTTAAGAACAACAACACTTAATTGTTGTTTCCTATGCGTACAATAATAAGTAAAAAAAACTTTGTGTGGTCTGAACATGTTGGGCTAGAGACCTACTGGAAACCTTTACAGGCTTTTTAATGAGAGTAGAGAATATTTTATCTGCAACTGTTCACCTTTAGTTGCAACCGACGGTATTTGACAGCATAAAATTGCCTGTGGCTGTGATAACTGATATAAATAAAATACAGTCTGGTTATACTGACTTGAGCGTGTCTTGCCAAACTCTTAATTGGAAAATTGTGAAGAAACAGTCGAATATAGAGGGTCGAATATCATACTTTAACTTGTATAGCTACAGTAACATTAGTACATTACTACATAGCGTTGTGAAGACAAGCCTTTTCTTACCTTTCGCTTCATCAGTCTTTTCCATGCTTCTCTACGCTTTCCCAGGCGAGCTTCTCTTTCCTCAGCAGTCTCCTCGAGCAAACGCCTTGTCCTCTTCGCTCCCTCCTTTTCGCTAGACGTTCGGCTTTCTTGTCGTTTCCTTGCCGCTCTTCATTTGGCTCCATATCTTTTCAATTGGTATTTGATACCGTAATTGTTTTATTAAACTTTTTATAGAACAAATTGCTTTGAAAGCTGTCAAAGCTTTTTGCAAACGTACAAAATACTGTAGTGTAAAAAGCAAATTATTTTCATGAAGTATCTGTCAGTTGAAGTCGTCATTTGTCATACAACAACAAATTTTAAATTTGACCAATCAGTGTTCGCTATCCATAACAGTCCGCCATATTTTTGAGATCAGTGAGGATGACCACCCACTCAAGGTTCGTTGGTCACGCCCGCGATATTTGATGAACTTTAGACTTGGCTAATGCTTTCGTTTCCCCGGGTGTAAATAGCCGGGGGGAATTAGTACCCTCGCACGGCGCTTCGCGCCGCCGGCTCGGGGATAAAGTTTTGGTTTCTTAGTTTAATATTGTGTATACAATGTGGTAAATGCGCCTAGCAGTATTAGACTTAATAATATGAAATCAGATAGCAAAAACTTGTGTTATATAATTTAACTGTACGTCTTAAGAATGCTTTGTTGTTTGTATTTATACACGTACTAAAGCAGAGCGTATTAAATTAATTCAACAAATTCCACTTGATCTCGAAAATATTGTAATACTCTTGCTTATGATTTAATGAATATTACTTCCATAAACATTAACATCAACACGCCTATCTGTAATCTGTGATTGCTCTTGAACCCGTGCATGGTCTTGGCAACAAAGGCATTGCTTTTTCTCATGAATTCATTCCGTATTCCTTAAGCTCCGACCACAGTGCTCACAATCGTCGGCTGGCTGCGAGTAATAACTGCATGCTTTATGTAATTTGTACTATTTTTAGTTCTATTTGCTCTTGATGTCCGCAGCAATCCCTACCTTGCAGGTACCCTTACTATTACAATACATTTTGTCAGGGGGCCCCCAAATTTTGCCAGGGGGGGGGCAAAATTTCGCCAGGGGGGGACATGCCCCCCGGCCCCAGCCCTGGCTACGCCTCTGGCTATAATATTTGAAATTACTAGCTGAATTAAGGTATCTCAACATCAATATCGAATTCACGGTTGGCACAAAAGACAGCAAAATCGGCCCCGTACAAATAACTTTCTGTTGTTAGTTTGGAATATCACGAAACTTCCTCACATGATAGAACTTGCCGTTCCTAAAAATCCTAACGTTTTTGTTTCTCGATTTTGTTAAATTTTGGCGGGAAAATGACGTGCTAACTTTGGCGCAAAAAAAATAAACACGAACTAAGAACATGCTAGGAACTTTTTTGAAGAGATTGTCTTATAAGGATCTCAGAACTGTAAAAACATTGAAAATACGCCAAAGCAGTACAAAGATATGGCGCTTAAAATTCTGAAAAATCCGCCATTTTGTTAAAAAATAGATTTTTTTCGAAATTTGAATCGCCATATCTTCGCACTGCCTTTTTGTATTTTTAATGTTTTTACAGTTTTGAGATCCTTATAGGACAATCTCTTCAAAAAAGTTACTAGACTGTTCTTAGCTCGTGTTTAATTTTTGGCGCCAAAGTAGGCACGTCATTTTCCCGCCAAAATGTAACAAAATCGAAAAACAAAATCGATACGATTTTTAGGACTGGTAAGTTCTATCCTGTGAGGAAGTTTCGTGATATTCCAAACTAACGACAGAAAGTTATTTGTATGTGGCCGAATTTGCTGTGTTTTGTGCCCACCTCAGAAAGGTGCTGTAAATTTCTAATAGGGGCAGCATCACTTAGATATGGATATGGATATGAGTTAGTGAGTTCAGCACACCTGTCGTTAACAACTGAGATGGCATAAGGTGGGGGTTTACCTAAACTGTTCAAATAATGGTCGACCGTGTTTGAATACATGGTAATTCATGGGTATTTTTATTAACCTTAACATATTATACATCAACAGAAAGCTTGTAAAACAAAGATTCCAAAAAATGCACTTTGAGATGCTTTACATTAAAATTGCTCAAGGCTTGATGCAAAAACATCTGATCCAAGCGCTCGTAAAATATGCCCCTAGTCGAGAAAAAATATCTCATGGCTAGTTTAATACTTTTTTTGTGTTCAACTATTTTTGTAATCTACACAAGTAGGTGATGGATTTAAACGACCAAATTTTTAATGTTGCTTTTCATTTGGCCATGGTGCAACTTTGAAAATGAAGGAAATTTTCGATGGAAAAATATTGTAGAATTTTTTACCATACTTCCTGCTAATGCAAGATATGGTAATTTCCCTCGCTCAAATCCATCATCACAATCAGCTCCACAAGCACAGAAAATTTCAGGTCAATTGGTTGAATTGGTGATGAGATATCCTTTCTCAAAGGCTAAAAGTACTGTGTTTCGGGAAATGGGCTTCAAAGTTTTGGAAGCTATCACTTGTAAGAGCTCTTTCACCAAGTTTTTGTCTGGATCAAATTCTCAATTTTAACGATAAATATGCATAGTTTTTTTGTGAAGCCGCTGCCATATTATAGTTGAATGAGCCTGCTATCTATTTTGCCTATGGGAGGGGTGAGAGTGGAATAATTCGGCGAAAAAAGATGTAAAACAAGACCATGGCACCTTCCGTAACCATGGCAACGTTTTAAAAAATTCTGACAACATGTCTAAACAGAGCTGGTAAACGAAAATTATTGCAAATTTGTTCAAAAAAACATTTCTACAAGAATAATAGCATCTTTAGGTATTCATTTTTTTACAAAACAAAAATTTGAGTTTTTCAAGCTGTTTAGGTAAACCACCACCATTGTCATATTATATAGATAGTGTATAAAAAGTACTTATCGATTTGTAAGTGAAATCTTTGGAAGATCCTCCTTGCATTTAATTTTGGTAACATCACTATTTTCATCCTTTCTCAAGTAAATGATTCCGTTAGAGGTCCAAATAAATTTGTAGTTCTTGTTTCTCTTCACGTCTAAACAGCTTCTAAACAGAGCTTTATTTCGTTCCGTGAGACTTTCAGCAAGATATATATTATTTTCAACATAGTAGCCAATATCCTTAGTTGTCTTCGATCGTAGCTTACCCCTTGCTCTGTAAAATTTTTCTTTTACTTCTCTCCTAACAAATTTTACTATAATCAGAGGTTCCTTTCTTTTACCTTTCTATCCTTTTAGCTGAGGTAATCGGTGGCATACTGATATGTCTTCTCGCTTAACATCAACACCAATCAGCTTACCAACACCAATCAGCTTACCAGCGTTTACATTTTCACTTTGACCTGGTCCAGGAGCAGGGATTCCGCTAATCTCAATACACTCCCTTCGTCCATATTGTTCAAGGTCATTATGAGCTTGATCAAGGGTGGTAACTGAACGCTCAAGTTGTTGAATAGACATTTTCAAGATCTTATTCTCTTCCATAATCGACTTATTTTCCTACTCAGAGGCTTCGAGTTTTAAGTACAATTCATCGTACTTAGCATTTATGAATGTTATATGTTCCACAACATCCTCGACTTTGCTTTTGAGATCGACAATCGTTCGACTTAGGCAGCGTTTACACTGTACCGTTTTCGTAGCGTTCTCGTATTGTTCGAGAGAACTAGACTATTGTCTTGCGTTCCCTTGAAGATTAAGAACAATACGAGAACGCTTCGAAAACGGTACAGTGTAAACGCTGCCTTAAAGGTGTGATTTTATGCTCAAATTTTTGCTCCAGTGTCTCGTTGAGAATCTTGATAAATTGCTCAGTGGTTAACGTAGACATAATTATAAGTAAATATGTTACGAGGCTTTATTTATAGGCAGTGAATCGTTACAACCAATCTCTAATAACTATCAGTTCTTAATGTTCGTCTTCTTGCAGTAGTTTCCACTGTCCACTGAAAGATCATCCACTGAAAATTCATCCACTAGCGAGTCTACGTTCACTCACTTCACTTCACTCTATAGTCCACTGAGAAATTTAGTGACGAATTTCGGTTGTGCACGCCCTTTTATACTAACGGTGGAGGGATCTTTACACACGTGATGTAGCAAGTGGTGTGATTTGTATCCAGCCAATCAACGTTGAGGTTTAAAAGTGTGGGTTGCAATTGGCGTTGCTAGCTCGTTCCAGCCCTCAAATTCTGTTTATTTAAGGCGTTGTCGCACTGGTCGAGTTGGTTCGCTGTTCAATCGATCATCATTAAAACATGTTCACAACTTAAAATACTCATCAAAATATCATAGTAAAAACTTCAAACTATACCTATGTGAACCTTACTTTACCTACTAAACTAAATTTACTTACAATTTTATTGAACCAAGATTTTGATGACGTAATGTTATTCTTACTCAACCGCGCGAAATATATCGAAGAATGATTGACAGAAAGGCCCTAAGCATGCACATTTTCATGTCAGAGAAGAACCAGCCTTGGACTTTGAATTATGTAAACACAACAGCCCACCATGCAAGGCTATCGTCCATGAACTTTGACAGTTTGACAAATCATTTATCTTGCCTAATGGACAGATAATTGACACTTTTACACAAGTCCGAAATGATATATACTTTATCTGCGTTTTACAGCAAAAATGCTCATTAACTCTCCATTTGACGTAACTAGTATCTATAATTACCTGGAGTGCAAACTGAACTATTTTTATACTATTTAAATATACTTTCGTAACAAATACATAGATATAAAGCACAAAAATGCATTTATAGACAAGTATCCAACAAAAAAATAGCAAAATTCACAGGAGCAAATTTTGTGACCACCATCTTGCTTCGGTGCTTCCAGTCTACG
The DNA here is from genome assembly GCA_902702795.2 of Paramuricea clavata. Taxonomy (NCBI): domain Eukaryota; kingdom Metazoa; phylum Cnidaria; class Anthozoa; order Malacalcyonacea; family Plexauridae; genus Paramuricea; species Paramuricea clavata. The sequence goes on from CACRXK020005443.1 coordinate 21,366, forward strand.
TTGCAAACTTCGAGAACATTAGTTTCACAAGTGTCTAGTTGTTTGTTTATCAAGTCAAAATCTCGAAGGTTTTGAACGTTTAACGATTTGCACAAGATCGAAACTGGGTCACGCAGTTCCTGGTCCACTATAGTACGATCGTACTTGTTATAGAGGACGACATTCCTAAAGGAAAGGCGAGGTTTCGGCTAAATTTTAGGGAAGGGGCATATTCCTGCGACACAAGTACTACATAGCCTAGTTTGTATTATTTCTCACGGCTCATAACGACGCCGACAATAAAATCTTGGCTATTGCAATTGAAAGGCAATTTGTGAAGTTTGTGAGTTCAAAGGCAGTTTTACCACGCAGCCGGTCAACATCAGTCATATGTTTATTAAAAATAAATACCCCACACAGTTTGTAGGTAGGCAACACATTTGAGATATATGTACTGATAAAGATTATATCAAAGCACATGAAACACTTAGTATAAAAGACTTGTCATAATAGGGCTTGTTTAAATACAAATTGTTCCATACTGTAAATGCATTTTATCCCGTACTGGTATACCCATATGAATTTCAGTTTTGTAAATTTAATTATTTCATGATTGACTCGATTTTCTTTGATGTACCGCGGGCTGTATATAGCATAATGCCCTTGAATACCATACAGCCCTAATTAGTCAAGAAATAAGCGAGAAAACTAGAAAAATACTTGCCGAAATCGAAAAAAAAAGAATAAAACTTTGTTAGAAAACCTCTTCAATCATGAAATAAGTCAGTTAATTACCTCGAATGTCGGGCTTTATGCTATATAAAGCCCTCGAACGCTTCGCGTTCTCGGGGCTGTATATAGCATAAAGCCCTCCTTCTCGGTAATTAACTCTTACTTATACAATGAACATTTTAGCTCCAGTAGTTTTATTATTTGGGGATATTAAAATATAGCGGGAATGGTTTTATCTCCGTGCACTTGAAATCACAATTACAGAATAGTATCCGAAGAAAGACGCTTTGTTGACAGTGTCCGATTGACGTTCTCGGTTTCTTGTGGTGTCAAATATTCGTTGTACACATGCCAGAACGTAATTAACATTCTTGCTGATGCCTTTAGGCAAATTTTTTTAATGTTTACTCAGCATGACGACAACAGAGTTGTGATGAAATTTTGGAATTAAAGCTGTTATGTGGACCTTAATGCAAATGTTTAAAACAGCCTTTGGTCTTTGGTGAGTATAGCTTTGTAGTTTGTGTATAGTCCTATAGTATTGGTTTAAGAATAGGCTTAGATAATTTCGACGTCAGCTAAAAATTACATGAATGAACAAAATTTTGAACTGCATGTCTGTGCCAATATAGGCAGTGCCAATAATGTAGGAGCAAGCTTTCGTTCGTGGGGATGCAATAACCTGAAATATGTAGGAGAATTTCGACGTTTCGAGCGAAGAGCCTCTTCGCTCAAAACGTCAAAATTCTCCTTGTATGCTTCAGGTCGTTGCTTCCTCACCAATGAAAGCTTGCTCATGGATTTACAAACCTTTTGCAAAGGTGTATAATTTATTTTGACAACATTTAAATTTATTGTGGATGAGGTTTATTTTTCTTAGTTCGTCTGTTATTCTATTGCCATGCATTGTCAGAGGCAAAATCTATTTTAGATTTCGACAAGCTGTCGCGTGAGGTTATTCATGCGAAAATTAAAGGGCATATTGTAAACACTGGACTGGACTTTGGACTGGACTTTGGACTTTGGACTATGGACTTTGGACTTTGGACTTTGGACTTTGGACTTTCGATTTTGAAATTTTTTTATTTTTAAAATTTTCGTATAATTATATTAAAAGCGCGCTACACTGCCTGCGCGTGCATATAATATACAAGCACTTCTCACCCATAACTGGGCTTTAATTATTAGCCTCCTCCGCAAGCATCTCCGGCTTTATATATATTCGCAATTATCATGGCTACTGGTTTCGTTTATAATATCGATAGCAGTTCGGACTCAAGTGAGGCTGGCGATAAGACGGCAAGGTAAAAATACCATCAGTTGTACAGTGCAATTTCATAGATATACAGTAGTCTGCCGGATAGCAGGATTATCTAATATTTTGGATTATCTAAATTTTATTTTATAATTTGTACTAGACATAGTATGTATACTACTTTAATAATAATTATTATAGTTTATACTGCAGAACTTCTTCTTTATCATATAGATATTACATTTAAAGAAACAGTTGTGACAAAAGTATCTCGGCAATACAAAATATTGAGAAATTATGAACTAGAAGCGATTATTATTGCGCCTGTTGTATTATGTATCTGTTGTTCATCTTTGCATAATAGTTTATACTAGTACTGTACTGTATTGTGTAATTGTTTACTCCGTTACAGTAACGTTTTGTTAATGTTATTTTTGAAAGACATTCTTTGGCTATTCCTACATATCACTATGTAAGTGCTTAAGTTATAAAGTGCTAGTAGATGGACAGGAATATTCGAACGGAAATTTACACACCTATTCAGTTGTGTCTGAGAGGGCAAAAATCTAGTCTATGACTATGTGCTTCAGGTAGTCTAGCAACTATTTGTCACGTATATTAATACTACCCTACACTACACTCATATTTTTAAAAAGTATATGACTATGAGCGTTTTCGTGTTCACTATGGCTGAAAACATTTATGAAAAGCTAAAATTGACTCAGACAAAATACATTGTAAACACAGCCCAAAAGGCAGACCATTAGCAAAGTGATGGAGGGGGGAGGGGAGGGTCGTATTTTTTTAACTTGTACGAATATTTTTTTTAAATGTTTTGCATGTGTCGATATTTTTTTCAAACATTCATGGGGTACAAAGTTTTTTTTTCATTCTGTTTCCCGGACCCTGCGCGATTTTTTGCTCCCCCCCCCATCACTTTTCTAATGGTCCACACCTAAGGCAGGCGCTAAACGAAAGCTTTTGTGTCGAATTTTAATTAGTTCAGTGTGAGATACACCACTGCCACAGATAAAAATAGCCAGTAAAACTTCCAGCTTTTAAAGTTTTGTATCTTATCTTAGGCAGTGAACTCTACACACTACATTTCATAGTTTGTATATAAATAATATAAACTAGTCTTGCAACAAGAAAACATTTAGACAATAAATTTCTATATCTTCTATATATATCAATATCACATTGGTGATCAATGCTGATCTCATGATACTATTATTTTTGCCAAAAGTTACGTACTTCATGAAAGCCTGCCCCCCACGTCCATATGACGTTTCTCGTGGACGAAATCGATACGTGACGATTCCCTCTTTAGCGTTGAAGGTGACTTGCAAGAAATTATTCATGTGCTCTCTTCCCCAGAGAATAGTCCTGTTAAAAGGTGAGAAAAGGCTAATATTTTGAGCTATGCATTATTATGGGGTTTGTGATTATTATTTGTTAACCATTCTAAGCATGTGTTTTTGTTATCAGTATATTTCTTGTAACCAGTTTTTCCCTTACGTTCGTGTTAAGGCCAAGACACAGCGAAGATAATAAGACAAAAGTACTTCAGTACATGAGGTTTGTTTTAAATGTTGCGTGTACGACAAATTTTTCGTTTAAATTAAATGAAGACCTGAGAAGAGCCAGAAACAATCTCTTTTATTCTTTTTAAACTGTTTCTCCCTTTTTCATTTTTCGTTAAAGTTATAATTCCGAGGAGCTTGCTTCAAGTAATAGTTCAGATGACGATGACCATATCAAGTATTACGACGACAATGCAGCGCTTCCAATTTATTACTCAGGTAGAAATCGTGGACTGGATGTTGATGAAATCGTAAATATATTGTTGAGTCCAGACCTTGCTACATCGCAGAAAGTAGCAACCGAGAAACCAGTCGCAGTTTCAAGAAGTGTGGCCTTTGTTCTTGATATCAGACACTTTAAAGACGTCAAAGATGTTTTAGCAGACAGCTTAGGTGTTTGGACCAGTACTGGAACAAAAACAGCATATTGCATACAAGACAATTCCAGGTTTATCATGACGAATGCAAACAATTATGGAAACGACGATGATATTTTCAAGATTGAGAGACGATTTTTCAAACATAAGGTGGAACAAGACGTAAAGAAGAATTTGACCGTGATAAAAAGTACGCTCGTAAAAATCATGCAGTATGACTACGTTAGCTTTTCTCTAATTCACCAGTAAAAATAAACAGTAAAAATATCCAGCACAATTTTATACGGCTGCTAAAGCTCGTGAACCTATTCGGGATTTCTTGGCCTCCAAAAGAATAGTATCCCAAAATAAATCACATAGATATAGCTTATTAGTTTTTCTCAGTAGTTTTAAATACACGCCCTGTCTTCGACCCAAAAATATAAAGTGTCTGAAAATATGTAAACAAACGCGATGTGACGTATTTATCCATTACTTCCGGTTTCCTATTTCCGGACAAACCAAGTAAATCGAAGGATTCAATTGATTTCAATCTAAGACGTTTTAGACGTAAGTCGATCTAAACTCACAATATTTCTTGGCTGCCCATGGCTCTCAAACATATTGCCGGAATAAACGTCAAAATCAAAAAATGAAAACACCTTTTCGGCTTTTGGGACTCCATCTTTCACATCTTGCGCCTGCAAACTATTATTCACTACTCCGCAACGTTTTTATATAAGAAAATTCCGTTTACTGGATGACCATATTTTTATCCGTATTTGCGTTTTACGCTTTAGTTTCATGCATGGGTGACCTATCTTCAAATTTTAATCACAAATAGTGTCGTGATGTTGCCATGGCAACTCTGACATTGTCAAAACCAAGTTCTAAATATTCCATAGATGTCAAGTATTGCAGCCAATAGGCCTTTCCAAGGTTTCTGCCGCCATATTGCAGGGGGTGCAAAAACATTGGGGCGAGCGCGCGGCCACCAATGGCGCCCATACTATTTCCTATTGAGTGAGTGAAAATTACCTTTTGACATTTTGTCCTTTTTCTCAAAAAAATTCTATACAAGCATATCCAATTTTTATTTTTGGATAATCGCTGGGTTTTTTCTGATATGTGGCTGAGATTTCTTACTAATCGAAGAACAGGAAGTAATAAAAAACGGCGGCTTTTGTTGCACACCTTGACCGACGTTTGAGCGATGATTCTTGTTATTTCGTTTGTTTAACCGATCTTTGGAAGAATATTTGTCCATTAAGTGTGTGAGTCCTTTGGTGTCCGCCATTATTACTGTTTATATTTGTATATTTGTACAAGAATCATCGCTCAAACGTCGGTCAAGGTGTGCAGCAAAAGCCGCCGTTTTTTATTACTTCCTGTCCCGCTTCGATTAGTAAGAAATCTCAGCCACATATCAGAAAAACCCCAGCGATTATCCGAAAGTAAAAATTGGATATGCTTGTATAGAATTTTTTTGAGAAAAAGGACAAAATGTCAAAAGGTAATTTTCACTCACTCAATAGGAAATAGTATGGGGGCCATTGGTGGGCGCGCGCTTGCCCCAATGTTTTTGCACCCCCTGCAATATGGCGGCAGAAACCTTGGATAGGCCTATTGGGAAAAAAATCGTGATAAACGTGAATAGGCCTTCATTATAGAGATGTTAGACAAATAAGCCTAACGGTTGGGAACCAGCTTGTCGAACGAGATATTATCGAACAACAACGTTTATCTGGATATGCGCACAAACGTCGCATTATTGCATTGAATTTAAGTAGTGAAGTATTAATTCTAACTCTTTTTTTTTTTTGCAAAACAGATCGTGATGGGTCGCCGCACCATTATTGCTACCTGCAATATCAGTTTACCAGTGGAGAAAAGAAAATAAAACCTCAACCACATGGGAACGCGTCTGTTTCCACTCGTCCATTTAAACCATCCGAGGCTAGCACGAAGACGCGCTTGAAACAGCTGGTTCAGACAAGTACGCCAAAAGCAGCAGTCGATCTCCTTTTAGAAGAAAAAGGAGGGATTGAAAATATTAGCTCTGCTGGAGAATTCGCTAGGGATAGACAACAAGCAGCAAACTTTAGGCGAGGAGTTAAAGAGAAAGCAAATCGAGTATCTTCCTCTTGTCCAGACCCTCTTGTTGCCGTCATGGATAAATGTAAAATGGAGCAACGAGATCCTAAGTTAGTTTTCATCCGTGAAATCAGCTCTGCCCCCGAATTATTGGTCGTCTTGGCCACTAACTATCAGCTTGCAGAAGTTAAACGCTTCTGCACGAATCCATCTCGGTTTTCTGTTCTAGGAGTAGACGTTACTTTCAATATTGGTGAGTTTTACGTTTGCCTGACAACCTATCGTGACTTGATGCTAAAAACAAAAGCTGGTATACACCCGGTAATGCTTGGCCCAATCCTTCTGCATCAACGCAAGCTTTTCTCATCTTACCATTCCCTGCCATCCACTATGATCAGACTCGACCCAGACCTTCGGGGGGTATTAGCTTTTGGAACTGATGGAGAAATTGCTCTTTCTCAAGCATTTGAAAGCTGCTTCCCTTTCGCGTTGCATTTACTCTGCGATATGCACATGGAAGACACGATCACATCAAAATTGAGAGAGCTCAGAATTCGTGGGTCAGACAGCCAGCAATATATGTCCGACATATTTGGGCAACGAAACGAAGCTTCAAGTAAAAAAAGTTTAGTTGAAAGCAGCTCAAGGGAGGAATTCGTCAAACGCTTGGAAGCGTTAAAAGATACTTGGATAAATCGGCACAA
>CACRXK020005444.1:0-28064 GCA_902702795.2 Paramuricea clavata
GTCCCGCGTGGTGTACGCGAATAATGTTCCACCCCATGTTCCCCGGGGAACATGGGGTGGAACATTGTCAAAAGGAACGCAGGCTCGCTAATTGATGATGTAAGGCGTGATATCGCGATTAATTTCATGCTCACGTGGCACAAACTAAGCTTCCTGATTGGACAATTTCAATTTGAGGTATAATATTACGTATAATAACATACCTAACATATATAATAATTGTAATTAAAAAGTGATATTTTTAGGCGATTTTTCATTTGTAAGAATATTCTACAAAAATTATCGTGTTACCATGACAACTACTTTAGATACTTCATGTTCGGAAAATACAATGGTTTTGTCCGCAAGGCGAGGGTTTCTGCATGAATGTATTTTCTAGTTAATAACACGAATATCTCGCTTGTTATGCAATCACGTTAAAGATTATCCCCGTGCCGACGGTGCGAAGCGCCGTGCGAGGGTACTAATTCCCCCCGCCTATTTACACCCGGGGAAACGAAAGCATTAGCGAACTCTAAAGTTCATCAAATATCGCGCGCGTGACCAACGAACTTGAGTGGGTGATCATCCTCACTGATCTCAAAAATATGGCTGATTGCTTGTGGGAGTGGGATAAGCAAGATTTCAATTTTAAAAGACATATATTTGGAAAATCGTTTCATATACAACAAGCTTGAAGCAATTTTGTTTGAAGAAATGAGAAGAATTGATTTACTATGGGAAATCGTAAAATATACGGCAAGTTTGCTTTGAATTTTGTTGCTCTAATTTTTGCCTAAAAACATGAACTGTTTTCCTTTTCAACGAAGCTCTAAGTCATAAATTACCGTTTAATTTGAACAAATTGATTTGAGGACTGAACTAAAATTACATAACAATTTGTTTTGTGTGTAAAACAGCTTATCGGCAAATGTAGTTTGGTTGAATGAATATTTCAAAAATTTCACGAAGCGTTTCAAGTTAAATTCTACATTAAATCAAAGCTCACAAAATGCAAAATAATATACCTACAGTGAATATATTGGAAATTTATTGTTGTATAGTTAAAGTACGAATCTTTCAACTATATTTTGCAGTTTTGTACAAAAATATGAAAAAAATTAAAAATTTAAGATATCATGTTGTCATGGCAACACTTGAGCGCGAGCCTGCGTTCAGTGTCGGCCATTTGTGATTAATACTTCATGTTAATTTAATGTTTGGAAAATATTGGCGTGGGGTTACTCCATGCATGTATTTCTTGTAGTAATTTATACATACACTACACTCTACAGTTGGATATAGTGGGAGGCTGAAGGTTTCCTTTTCAGAACTCGCAATTTTTTCGGCTTTCTCGACTGGTGCATGTAGTTCAATATTTAACTATTCTTGACTCGCTAAGTAGTCCTCCATAAACCGAAACTCATCAGTCAATCTCAAAAATATCCTTCGCTGTCTTACTCACCAGCTGAGACGAATATTGTCAGCCAATACTCTGCTTTCATTCGTTAAACAAAGTTGGTCTTCACCTTGAAACCGTTCTATCGTTCCCTGCCATGTCTCGTACTCTCGCTTACAACAATCTGTATACACGCTTGTCGCATGGCGTAGCATTCGCAGCATATAATTTTCAAGTAAAAATATTCATGAGTAAAATATTGCATAATTGATGAGTTTGAGAAGTCAGTTCTAATACTCGACCTCGGACTTTAACGGAATATCGAAGTCCGAGAGCATTAAAAATGTTCGCCTGCGGCTCGCCTTTTCAAAAAGCTCTCGGACTTTGAAGTCACGGTAAAGTCCTTTTTCTCGTATTTGAACTATTACTTATTGTATTTATATACATGGACTGGTGGACTGTTCTTAAAACGATCAGTTCTACTTTTAAAATTATAAAACTTGTTTCTGTTGGATCTAGTTTCTCCTTCCTAATGTTCCCCACTCTCTCAGGTAATAAGTAGTGCAATTTGTGCGACGGCGAGGACATCTTTTTAATTGCAATGTATGTCCCGTTTCTGATTAAGGTAATTCCGCAGTTTTGCATTGCGCACTTTTACTGAGCACATCTTATAACTTATAATTTTATCCATTATACGTACCGTTTATAAAAAAATCATTTTATGACAATTTTATGTTACTTCAAAACATGATCAAGCTTTCAAAAAAGGCATACAAAAGTGTAGCTGGTTTTTCCGGTGTCTGCAGTATATTGATTTACTTGTATCTCACGTTTTAATGTCACAACTCCCTAAAAAGATCTGTGACCCCCGTTTTTTAACTGAAAATATATTTCTTTAATGCATTTACATTTCATATCCGAAATTAAAAGAAAAATCATTTCTGGATCTTGAAAAAAACCCTTTATCAATGCATGTTCTCAAAGGAAGATATGTAAAGAAATGTGGAAAAGACATTTGTGGATCAGAATTGTACACGTTAGTAGTTTCAATTTGCTCAAAGCACAATATTATTTCAAAAATAATTACAAGATAGGTTTACTAAAGCAACATCTGCGCTAAAAACGTCAATAAATATTGTGCTGTTGTGATTTTGCTGTCACTCGTAATGAGCGTCAAGATGGCGCCATATTGGGGTAAAGCATTCGTGTGCTCAGACGGTCAGACGTGTGCTCAGGCGCTCCGCTTTAAATATATTTAAACTTTGAAATCTTATTAAAGATATACTTCTGGCCTATTTCTATATATCACTGGCCTTATAACTTGTACAACCGAAGGCCGCCAAAAAAGAAATATACGAAAACAAAACTTGCTGATGACTCTGAAGCAGAAAATATGGGCGAAGACAATATGTCGCCATGCAGCAACAAGTCAAGCTTGGAAGCTTTTCTCGATGATCGCCTCAAGCAGCAAACCGATCAGCTGAATGAGCTTTTTCTAAAATTTTCTAAGTCGACCAAGGCTGATTTGGACGAAATTAAGAAAAGTCAGGAGTTCTTGGGCGGCAAATTTGATGACCTGGTAAAAGAGGTTAAAGAGCTTCATCTTGAAAATGACAACCTACGCTCGAGCAACACGCAACTGAGCGAACAAGTGAAGCGTTTATAGAAAAGCGTTCTCGTCTCGGAAGGCGAAGTTGAACAACTAAAGCAATATATTCGAAGGGATATACTGGAGATCCATGGAGTGCCCATAACGGAGGGAGAAAATACCAATTTAATCGTACAGAAAGTTTTCGAACTTGCCGACCCATTAATGACCTTCGAGCAAAGTGAAATTTCTATTAGTCATCGTCTGCCTTCCCTTCAAGGTCAAATACCGCCCATAATTGTAAAATTTGTCAGAAGAGATATGAGAGACAAGATATACAAAAGGAGACGTGGTCTATCTTCAAAGACTGCATTACAGCTTGGATATCATCTGGAATCACGACTTTTTATTAACGAAAGCCTCACACACAACAATCCAGAGCTCTGCTCAGAGCCGTTAAAGCCTTCAAACGGGACCATCACTACAAGTTTGTTTGGACAAAGTACGGCAAGATCCTGTTGAAGAAAGAAGCCACTCCTTCATCTGAAGTTCTGTGATTTTCGTCTTTGAAAGAATTCGAAGATTTTGAAGCCAAAGTCAATGAACGTTAAGTTTGTGTATATTTATTCTCTTTATTTTTTATCAGTGAAAATGAAGCAATTTGATTGGCTGAGAGCCTTTCAGAGCGGGCCGGTTTTTTGCATCCGGCCCGCTCTGAAACGCAACTGCCCGCTGTGAAATGCAACTGCCCGCTCTGGCTTTCGCGACAGAAACTGAGGAGTGAAACAATTTTTTAAAAGAAAAAATCTGCCAAAAACGTTTGAAGAACATAGCCTAACGATATAGTCAGAAGCTTCGAAGTCATACTTGAGTGCCTCAAGGATACTTTCCAGTTTATCAAGTCGTTCCCTGCTCTCATCAGTTTTCTGAATCAGTTCGTCAATTATGTCTTCAAATTCTGTTCCTTCCCAGGGATTTCCCCATTCGAGTTGTGACATTCTGTATGTAATAGGGGAGGTTTAGCCCACTTGTGGCCTACTACATGCTTAGCTGTTGTGCAGCCACCTGATATGAGTCCTATGAATGGAATGTTGGGGGATATCGTTCTTGTGAGGTATGCTACGTCGTCCTTCAGAAGCTTGTCGTTGAGTAGTTCCTCTGACAGTTTCTCTGATGATTCCACAGCATTGAGGCTTCCTAATACTGACGCAAACTTTGAGATAATAAGTGTTGATAGGAAGTCACCAGCATATGACATTCTCTGTTCCTCATAGTCACTGTACAGTTTTTCTGCAACACCTTTGTTGGCCTTCCTTATGAAGCTTGTTGATTTCTCTACGGTGCCATCCTTGGATAGCTCAATAAGTTTCTCCCTTTTCTTTTCAGTTTGCGACTTACTTACGGTGGGCTTCTTTTTAGGTGGAGGTTTTGCGGCTTCTTCTACTTCTCTAAGTGCAGGTGCATTTAGGTAGTCGTCTGATATGACCTTCATGTCTTTGCGACTAGGGTTGTAGAATGTGACTAACCTGGAAATGTTCTCACGGAATAGTTTTGCTACTGAGGACAGTTGTTGTGTGAGTACAATGACAGATAAGTTGTAGTGTCTTGCGGAGAATGCTAAGCGAACCAGTTCAGATACTCTTTTCTTTACAGCTTGACTTGCCGCACAATCGTCCACTATGATGAGAGTATTGGTTCCACGCAATATGATGGATACCGCCTTGAGAACATCATTGATCATTTCTTGCGAACAGGGAATTTGAATAACCCCGTGATCACTGAGATGGCTCCAATTAAGATACGTTGTGTTCCAGTTGATTGTTGGGCATACAATGGTAATGTAGTCGAACACTCTGTTGTATTCTGTTTGTAACATGTCAAGGAGAAACTGGGTTTTCCCACTCCCTGTCATACCAACTATAAGCATGTTGAACGGCGGTTGAGGTGGCATCTCTATGTGTCACCATTAGTATTGAATACTTGAGAGATCTCTATTGGCAAAGTTAAGGAGAGCATCTGATACAATGAAAATGTTACACTGAACGTCAGCTGTTGTTGCTTTCTTTGTTATTTCCAGTAAGACTCCACGTTGGGTGTTGACAATCTTCTTACCTCCTCCAGTGGTATCATCTTGTGTTGACCTGAGATCTATCACAAGAGCGAACCCGTCTTTGTAGAACTTGTCAATGGACATATTCTCGTCGGCCATTGTTTTCTCACACATAGGGCAGAAGAACCTTTTTGCCTCTTTGAAGAACCTGCTTTTGGGTAAGCCTTGAGAAAACACAGAGTTTGGCACACCTTCAATGGTTAACCTGACTTTCTCAAGGTTGGGGTACAGATACTGCTCAGAATCAGTTCTCACTTTGTTTGTGAAGAAGAGAACAATTGCTGACATGCTTTTCCTGGGAATGTTAATGTTTTCATTGACAATGGTAAGATCCTTGTCCCAGTTACTTGTTCGCATAAGTGTGACGTGTTTGTAGGACAGTGATCTTCCCGTGGAATACATCCTTGATACCTCACTTGCAAGGATGTCATTCTCGATGGTCTCATATTCTCACTCAAGGTTTTCCAGTTTGTATCCTTCAACTTTTTGACTGCTTTGGGCCACCATAATCTCATCTGCTTCTGGGGAGTTAGGATGTACATTGGATTGTTATTCATGGTAAATGGAGTGTAAAGTCCATGGTCACCTATGATCTTATCAATTGGTATCTTCAGCTTAGTGCCGTAGATTGACTGGATTAGAGCGTCTGCATCTTTATTGTCATCAACTGTCTTTTTACCTGAATCATCTCCTGAGAATAGCTTGCGAAGGTTTTCGTTTGCTACACCCTGTTCAATCATCTTCTTCCTGTCTCCTATTGTGAGCCATAGGTCCTTGTACACTTCGAATAGACTCTCTCCTGAACAGTCATAGGCTGTCTCTCCTGCTACCTTTATTTGTAACCGTTTGGCTAGAAGCTTTGACAGGTTATTCATGAAGCGACTCTTGGTGTTAGAGTTCTTGAAGTCAAAAAGGAGAGCAAGTGATCCTGGGACTAAACAGGGGGAAGGTTTGAGTTTCGGTATATTGATATATAACTCTTCCCCAGGACTGATCGTTGTTGAATTAAATGTGACGACACTTCTGGTTCGAGGTCCTTTGATGGTAGTCATGCGGCTCCTCCTGAAGCCAGGTTGAAGTTCCATTTCTGTGGTATTCATGTTTGTATATTATATGGGATGTTTAGCTGTAAGCATAGAGTAGCCCCACTATCGCACATGCTATGACTATCCAAATATTGTTCGCAGCTAACTCTACTCCATCTGCTATCTTCTGAAATACAGGTGGTAGTCTTATTTGGCCTCCTTCCATCTTACTGATCCGTTTATCGAGCTTTCCTGTTCAATCACTAACTTTCCATAATATGTTTCTAGTTGCAGCTATCAGTCCTACGATTACGGCGGTTGTGGAAATTAGTACAGCTGATAAAATGCTTGCGTTTTCCCTTGCCCATATCTTGAACAGTTCTAGTTGCCTGTTGTCATCACGTTTGATTAGCTTTCTCCTTTTCACCTTATCTCTCAGGTTTAGTAGTTTATTCAGACTGGATTCTCTTTGGTAATCACCTTATAGCATTCTGATGTACCTCAGTTCTTCTGACTTTTCTTTAAATCTGTCTTCGTCTAGGTTTGATAGTATCATTTCGTTCAATAGCTTGTCTCCCCTATCCAGTAGCTCATCGTATGATAGTTTGGGTAAGTCAGGGAATCTTTCTGCTAATTGCTCTCTCGTAAGATCCTGCTGTTGTTCGATTTCATGCTCCTCCAATAGCCTTCTCCTTCTTAGTTCATTTACGTATGCCATCTCCTTTTGAATATCTACTATTTCCTCATTGGTTTCACTTTCTTTTAGATCTTTGTCAAGGTGCAGTAATTCGCTATCTAAAATTTCTATATTCATGTCATTGTAATTTGGATACCTTTCTTTCAGCTCCTCCATTCTCTGATCATCGTATTCTTCAGGATCCACCTCCATAGCTAATCTACTTTGTGTGATAGTTGTAGACCATTACGGCTGCTGCTATAGCTAATACCCATAAATGTGAAGCTAGCCATGGAATTCCCTTTGCTCCCCATGAGAGTGCAGATGCGATTGCGTTGAGGACGGGCACAAGAATGGGACCTGCCTTCTTAGCTAAGTTGGCTATTGCTTTGGCTACTTTACTTGTTGCCTTTGCTGTTCCTATGATTGCTCCCCTGGCGTGGATTAGTAGAGTTTTAATTAGACCGGCTGTTGATACTGCAACACCTGTGAGTCCCACATTTTCTTCCCTAACCATTTCATGAATTTGCGGAATCTGGAAATGTCTTCAACAAGAGCTTGTCTACCTTCCTCTAATTCTTCCTGCATGACTGTCCTGTCTCTTGCTTCCCTAAGAGCTACTATTCTTTCTTCCAAATTGATGAACTCCTCTGGATCTTCTATTTCATTCCTCAACTCCAACGTTTTACTGATTGTGTCCTGAAAGTATTCTACCTGTTTTTGGAGTGCACCATCGTCACCTTTTCTTGATTCCAGGTCCATGGTGTCTGTGGGGTTGGTACTCCTCGGAGCTCTCTATTTTCCGTAGGGGTTATACCTGGTATGTCATCTCTAGCAATCCTCACATCTATGAGTTCAATGTCTTCAAATGTATTGTCAGCATCACTGAAATCATTCAGGTCTGCACCTCGATTTATAACTGTGGTCTCACTACCAGTATCCTCCTCTGTTCAAAATTCAGTGTCAGTTGTTTGGTCCTCTCTGATCTTCCTCACTAGGTCCTTGTATTCTCTCAGTGCAGGGGAATTATTGGAATACGTTGGAACTGAGGTCTTTCCACGTTTCATTATTTGAGTACCACTTTTGTTAATACCCTGCTCACTTCTAAACATTAATACCTCTGTGTCATCATTGAGTGCTTTAACAGATGATCGCTTGATGAGTTCCCTAACGTTTCTATTCCTAGGATTGAGTACTATTTTCTCCTTTGTTTGGATAACTCTTGTGACAGCCTGAACACGATCCACCTGGTTTTCAAAGTTCCTTTTCTTCTCTGCTGTTGAGAACTTTTTTAGTTTACGTAGACGTTCCTCTATATCATCCCAATTAGCTTCAAATGATTCATTAAATGCATCTAGCACATCTGGAATGAATTGTTTGGGTCTTCCATAAAGTCGGCGCTTGGAACGGTTGTGCTTCCTGATGGTCCTGAAATGTTTACAGTTCCTTCATCTCCTTCAGTGAAAGTTGTCTGTGCTGTTCCGAGTTCCTCCATTCGCTTCTTCACATAGCTGAGTTCGTTGTTAAGGTCAGTGGCTACCAATGGATCTGAATCATACTTTACCTCCCTTTGTAACCTATTTGTTAGTTCATCAAAGTTTGAAAGCAAATCGTGGTAGTTCATGCCGTCATATTGGGGATAACTTTTTTGTTCCTCCTCTAACTCGTAGTCTTCTACGTCCTCCATAATACTGTAACCTATGTTAGGAACTTGATGTCTCCAGCTGGTATCCAACTGTTAAATTTCTCATCGTAACCTAACCACTTAACGAAAGCCATCTTCTTACCTTTCACTGTTCTTCTTCTTAATACTTTCTCTATCCTGCAATCAGGTTCTCTTCCTTCAGCGCTATACAGTTCTTGTTCATAGAATCTGCCAATTATTGGTTCACCAGCACTGTCCTCTATTGTGTATGTGTTTGGGTGTCCGTGGTACACTTCCGTCACAGTGAATATCTCCTCTGTAAAGTTTGCTTCGTACCTTTTTGTGAACACTGATTTGTACTTTGAAATCCTGACACTTTCTCTGACAACAAACTTTGGCTCTGTTGGTTCACCTAGGTCGTGACTGAAAAGTGTCTTCCATATGTCAGTCCAGTTGGACTCATTAACACTATCCGGTGTTGTTTTAATTGACCTGTTCACTGAACTGTTGTAATTATCGGTTAAGTCTTGAAGGACGTCTAACCATCTGTATGTACTGGCAATGTAGAAGTACTTCCACATTAGTGCTTTTAGTGTTCTGTTAAACCTTTCCCACAACTGCGGCCTTTTTATCTGAGTAAGTGGAGAAAAACTCAATGTTATGTTCATTGAGCAATGACTTTACTTCTTTGTTGTAGAACTCTGTACCTTGATCAAACTGAATGAATTTTGGGTACTTCCCGAAGTGGTTCCTGAATTGCTCTAAACAGTTACTAACAGCGTTCTTCATTGTTAGAGCGGTCTTCCTGTACACTGGTACTGTAAACACGTACCTGCTTAGTATTTCTATGGATGTGAGAATCCAGTGGTATCCCTTGTTCTTGTCATTGTATTTTGACATATCAACTAAATCCATTTGTAACTGTTCACCTAAAGTTTGAACGAACGTCTGTCTGAACTTGTGCCTTCTAAACACCTGTCTGTAACTGGTGTATGTGTCTTGCTCGTTTATCCATTTCTTGACCTGATTTCTGTTTACTTTAAGACCGTCTGATATTGCTCTAAAGTATAGTTTCTCTGGTGTTTCGAATCCAGTCTTTGGTCTACGTTGTAGCTCTTGCTGGTGAGGTTAAAATGAATGTTTACAAACTTAAGACCAAGGTTAATGTCCACTCTGTCACTGGACTGAATAAACAGACCGTTACCGACATACCTCTGTTGGTTAGGGTCAGTCCATCCCAAAAACTGTGATAAAAGTGGGTTAAGATTAAAGTTCTCACCATCCTTTACGAAGAGTGATGACCTTCCACTTTCCCTAACATACTTCAATTTGGCTACTCCAGATTTACCTACAAGTTTAACTAAGTCGTTAAATGTGTAATATCCTGGGTACAGTGGATATCCATACTGCCCTGTTTTACCTGTTGTTACCATCACCGTGTAGTCCCTAACGTTCATGAATTCCCAGAAGACCGACACCTTTTTCACAAAGATTGAACTATAGATGCTTGTTAGAACTGAGTTCTGTAGCGGTACCACTGTGTGCGAACCTTTGAGAAGGACTGTGAACTTCATTCTAATAACATACGTTAGGTTATTAAAAGATGGGTGATGTCTACACTGAGTACATGAAAGTATTGAAACGCCCTGACGTTGTGCTTGCAGGTAATAGGGCTCGTATGAAAGCAATTTCCAGTTTCAAAGAAAAGTACCCCAATGCTAACATGAGTAAGTTCGAGTTTGAGGTTGACATAGACCTCATCCATCCCTGTTCAAAGCTGCTTGTCTGAAGAGATGGCTGTTGTGGTCAATAGCTGCAAGTAATATTCTTGCTATAAATGAGTCATTCCTAAAACAATGTTGTAGTTTAATAAATAAATTGACATAATTGTCTTGACTTTCAATTTGAAATCCATTAAGCTACAATGACAGCAACATGCCCATATGTGGCCACCATATCATCTAACACCAGACAAAGAGTGAGTGTTGCAAATACATTAGTAAATACATTATTTACGATTACATATTACTTACTGAAATCCAACTCGCTTTGGTGTATATTTCAAAAGCATTGAATTGAAATTTTGTAGCTTGCTGGTGTGTCTAATAAATAAATCATTACTTCACATGACTTCACAATTTTTATATTTTCCACTTTTTTAGGTGCGACTTTCTTTTTCTGATGGATGTGAAAGAGTGAATGAATTATGAATGTTCAGATGAGGGTATATATGTACTCAGAACATTGATAACTCATCTACTCATTCACATCCATCAGAAGAAGAAAATCACAATAGAAGTCAAGTCACAAACAACAAGTGCAGGTGTAAACACCATAGGTGTAATTGAATAGTATCAGTTGAGAACAATGAGTGAGTGGAGAATATTGAAATCAGTGGGGTTTGAAAACAAAGGATTACAGTAAAGCCTGGTTCACATAAAATCGTTAAGCAGTCGCAGACAGTTGCAGACTGTCGCAGACATGTGCCGAATTTTTATATGAACGATCCGTCGCCGATCCGGTCTCAGACAGTCTGCGCGAATCTGCATTTGTGTTCATATAAAAATTCGGCACATGTCTGCGACCGCTTAACGATTTTATGTGAAACAGGCTTAAGACACAGCACAGATATATTGTTGTGCAAAAGTCATTTTACCCCCTTGTTTTTACACCTAGCGCTAGACGATTTTAATTGTTATGGAGAGCAATGGCACAGGGCCAGCTGTGAAGGGCCTATTATAAACTTACTGCAGGTGTATAATGAGAAATGCACTGTAAAGTCCCATGACCGGTCAATATACCTGAATGTTACATAATGGTGCAAAGCATTAAGAAAGCGAGGATCCATCACCACTTTCCGCAAAGCCTCCATTGCATTGGAACCCTTATCCATCAAGGTCTTGTTTTCTTCAGTGGAAACAAGAGGACCATGTGTGCACTCACCATCTGCCCATTCGTGTTCACCAACAACATGATGTAAAACTCCAAACCAGCTGTCCTAAAGTGTATTCATTAAACCAATAAGCTCCAATATGCCCTACTTTATAAGGCAAATAGTCCCAATAGTTTCCAAGTCTGATTTTCCACAGAACATTTGGAAAAGTGATGTGCAATGTTCACTATTTGGTCCAGTATTTTCACACTGTTAATTCAAACCCTGATTATTATTAACTATAATATATAAGGGTAACATTCTAACGTGAAAGTTAGTACTTTCCTCACCTTTAATTTCTCTGTGTTGCCCTTACTTTCTTGTGCAACATACCAGAAGTGGTTTCGTATTGGCTCGGTCCACTCGCTTTGTACCTCACAACCCTTCATTTTTGCAGCCTAAAACCAAAAATATTCAAACCAAACATCTCAATTAGGAAAATATGACTCTATAGTGAAGATGATGTACTTTTGCAGACACTTGAGAGGATTTTAGGGTGTCAGCATTTGACCAATGTTTGTAGCTAGAAATTTTAGTTAAACTTTTTTTGTCTAAAATAATCCTCTCCCCCATGTTCACCACTTAAAGAGATTATGTTTTATTTAATTTAATGATTACCATATATTCCTAAATGACACAATAACGTACAGTATATTGTATAAGGGAGTGAAGTTAAATATCACCTTTGACAGCTTCTTTGTCAACTTTACAGATTTGTGCCAAATGTCAAGCGCATGAAACAGGTTACCAAATTCATTAGGATATTTATCTAAAAAATCCATAAAATATATTTAATTAATTAACCCATTTATAAGAGCCAGCGCCATCTCCCCTTGATGAACAGGATTGTCTAGGAAAATCATCTGGCATTAGACAGAGTAAAATAATAATGTAGGTGCATTAGGACACAATGCATTAAAACATAATGGGAAGACATGAAATAATTTTTTTTCCTGCACCTAATTTTCATGTTTTAATCCATTACTACTATTATTATACCTTTCATTCTTCTAACCAGTGCGGCAACTGCCGTGGAAGCATCTGTCACAATTTCTGACACAACAATCTCACCAACAACACGTTCCAACAGTTTTTTCAGTCCATAAACTTCCATATTGGTTGACACCCCACCAGTTTCACGCTTGTCTACAACTTCGATATCTACGATTACATTGACAAACTGCTCCATAAGTACATACACACAATACTTAGCACTGAAACCTGGTGAATCATTTCGGCCATCACCGCAAAGAATGATGCTTTCCCCAAAAAAGATTTTCCATATCGATGCCTTCATGTCTTTCCAAAATCTCTTGATCTCAGGAATCACATACTTCTTTTGGATTCTCATAAAAGTTGACCTTGAGATGAATGACAGACCAAGAAATTTGCAAAATAGTGCAAACTTTTCATAATTGCCACCTGTTATAATAATTGCTGCAGCTATCATTATGGTAGTGGTGTACACATTCTGTTCCTTCTTTACGCATAAAACCTTTGATGACGACCAGATCCCACCATGACCATGACAGCATCTCCATGTGATTATTAAAACACCCCCATCAGCTTTCCAATTTTCAACTCTACTTTGTCCAGTACATAGATGCATTTGGCAATTGTTTTTAAATAATTCCAACAATTTATCTACCTCAACAACTGATCGACTCTGTTGACCATGGTCTGCAAAAATCTGGCTCTGTTTTCCTGCAACATTCACTTTATCAAATTCTTCTTTCAGCTGTTTTAATAATCTCTGTGCCCAATCATCCCTTGTCTCTGGACCATGCTGTACCTCTATGTTAGTTCTATCCCATTCTTCAAAATAGCTCACATCCATATCTTCCTCTCCCTTAGTATGATCAAGCTCTGATGGTTCATCTTCACCCTCTGAAGCAGTTAATGTCACATCTCCTTCAGCCTCTTCAAAACTTCAAAAGAAAATAGTACTGCATTTACTACAATGAATTCAATACTAATACTTGTAGGTATGGGTTTCCCACTTTAAGCCAAGCTAGCCATGGGCCCATAATACATATGTTCTACAACTACACTCAATTACTATGTTTTTGGTATGGGTGAAAACCCAAAGTACACATGAAGAATTCTGAATACTTCAACATGAAAGGGAAAATCTGACCTCCATGTTTTTTCTGGTATGAAAAATTGCTTTTGATTGGTCTGTTTACTGGTAAACTGATACAATGTGACTTTCACTATCATAATCTCACTTTATAAAGCAAAATAATTAATGTGATTTCATTCAACCTTGGAATGCCAAATGTTTTGTTTAAATGTTTGAACATTTACAAAAACTTTATCACCACACAATGTATGTTATCAAGGCGGTGGTACTACGTTGTCAAGGCCATATTTGAATGTTGTCAAGGTGCTGTTGGTCAGTGTAAAAGGCATTGCTATCAGAGTGCTTGCTTAGTTAAAACTACTTGCAAAATAACATCTTTGATTTCAATATTCTTGAATCAAAGTTTTTACATTTTGCTTCTAAATAATAATTTGGATTGTTTATTTTCATAGTCCTCTCATATCCCACAATACTTGTCAATCACAAATTCTGTTAATTGAACTTTGTTTACTTTTTACCCTTCAATGCCTGACAGCGACCTGACAACATTCAAAAGTGGCCTTGACAACATGTATTCACAAAATAATTGGAGTTCCAAGGCCGAGTGAAAATCTCAATCTTACTATTATACTTAATAATATTTTACTTACATCTCATCGTCAACATCCATGAAATCTTTGTCATAAAAACTGTCGTCACACCATTCAAAATTATCCATATCATCCTCATCAGCATCATACATAGCATATTCTGAACTGACCAAATCCGAGCTGCTTGTTTATAAATTAAAAATATGTTAATGCAGTGCACAAATGGAAAAAGTATTAAAATATTATATCTACTGTAGCTAACTCTGGATATTTCCAAGTGTAGTCATAGTATCATAATTTATGCACTTGATAATACTATAAAGTAATGTTCACCTTGTTGTTTCTGAAGATTCAGATCTCTCACTTTCCGATTCTGATGACAGCCTACCAGGAAACATTCCAAATTCAGGGTTGATGCTTGTGCACAGACTCTCAATTCTGCTAACATCCAAACTGGGACAAATCGACGTGTCTGCAACATCTACTGTCCTGAAAATAGTGAGCGAATACCGTAAACCCCCGATTATAAGCCCTGGGCTTATATAAATTTTGTAAGTGTTTTTTGATGGGCTTATACATAGGGGGAGGCTTATATACCTTACAGTATATACAGGGGGCTTATACATGGACAACATTGGTAACCAAGTATTTATTGTTAATTATAAACATGAAAAGATACAAAAATTATATTATATTCAATATGTGTGCGTGGGGGGGGGATATATTCGGGGGGGGAGCTTATATTTGGAATGGTGTGGGAAAGTTCTATTTCTATCTAGAATCTACTTATCAATCTCAGATTCGTCAGCCAGAATAGGAGACAGATGAATATCTTCATGAAGTAGTGATCTTCTAACAAGTTGTGATGGCGTAGACTGGACAACATGACCTTGATGGAACAAAAAACAAATATTTGTATCATAATTAAAATTCGTTCCAACATTTATCCACTGGCACTGTAAATAATCAAGCATACATGAATAAAATACAAATACTAAAATACAAAGATTCCATTTCCTTAAAATCATAGGTGTTGGAAGAATAATCATGGCATATAATTTGTAATAAACTCACCTTGCCCTTGGGATTGACTCGATGGAGTTGAGCATTGTTGATTGTTTTGACGCACTCTCATTTCTTCACACATTTGCAGTAGGTGACTAGCGAATTCACTATGGGTTTTCTCAGCCATTCCAACCAAATCTTTTTGTACCTGCCACTCGTTATAGACGTCCATTCGTAGGCCAATCCGGTGAACTTCAATGCCTAGTTTTGGCCTGCCGCGCTTTGGCAACGATGGCGATGCCATTTAATACTGTATTAATTTTATAAATGTGGTATTTTTTGCTTCAAATATAACACAAGCCAAATTATAAAAATATTATAACATAGAAGATGAATAAAAATTACGAAGATGGACAAAAATTATAGAAATAGTATAACATATACGAAGATGGACAATAATATTGATGATTACTTCGCAATACAATGTTCTCGTGAATTTCTCTGGCAAAAAAATGGCCGCCAGAGCAAATGAAGCGCGCAGTGCATGCCGGTTGGCACACATTCTTTAAAATTCGCGTACAGCTAAATGTTATTGTATTAGGCAAATGAGAACCATACAATAAATGTCTTAGTTCTTGTAGGTATTTTGAAGGCACGCTTTATCTTTACTAGGCTATAGCTACCACAAAGCGTTTGGCGCACCAACTAGTAGCTACTGCGCGAGTTTTAATACATGTATTAAGGTATATTGTCGACATTGTGTAGTGAAACTGTCAAACCTTTAACTTTTCCTTGTTTATATTTTGTTTATATTATATTGTGAACTAAATGTTATTCTATCAGGCAAATGAGAACCATACAATAAATGTCTTAGTTCTTTTTGGTATTTTGATCGAACGCTCGCTTTATCTTTACTTGCGCGAATTCTAGTAGCTATTGCGCGAATTTCAATACATGTATTTTAATATGGTCAAACCTTTAACTTGCCCTTGTTTATATTGTATTGTGAACTAAATGTTATTGTATTAGGCAAATGAGAACCATACAATAAATCAAAATAAACTGTCGAACCTTTAACTTGTCCCAACTTACATCCCACTATATTGTACAAATTCGCGTCGGGTCCAAATTTTTGGGTTTTCGAGTCGTTGAATACAACATATTGATTGTATAAATCCGCCGGGTCGGCCAAATTTTGGAAGCCAAATTTTAGAGTCGTTTAATACAAGAAGAAAAACATTAATTCAACACGCAAGAAAGTCCAGAGTGCGACAAAAAATGAACACAACTACATCACGGATGTTTATGACTCTACAACGTATATTTATAGACTGTTGTTTATTAGTTAAAAAGTCAAACTGTCAAACCTTTAACTTGTCCTTTGTAAAATTCGCTGGGTCCAAATTTTGGGGTTTTCGAGTCGTTACACGTAGAAAAACATATTAATTCAACACGCAAGAAAGTTCAGAGTGCGACACAACGTAAACTCCATAGGAAACCGGCACAACTCTTTGAAAATTCAACGAAACGGTGTGAAATATATTCTGATCACTCAGCCAAAAGGCGCCATTTTGAAACTGGCTGAATATGTCACCATTGGAGTTCAGAATTGTGCGCGTGCGTATAAGTCCATATAAGTCTATATATGGGCTAATAAACGAAAAATGCACCACAAGCATGGCATGAGCTGGCTATTACGTACATAAATACAAGCTTCTTACTATTATATATGAATCGTGGAGTCGAAGAATCGATGGCATTTTGGATTAATCGTTGCACCCTGAGCCTGCGATGCGCGAACGCAAACTCGATTTCTCGACGACGAAAAAAACAGAAGAAAACAGAAAACTAGGGATTTAAGACACTTGACCTTTCAGGTCAGTGTAATAAAACACTCCTGCTCGTTTATTAAACAGCACTTCAAAAACTCATTAATAATTCAGGTGCAAAGCACAAAGGAAAATCAAAAGCGTGTCGTATCTTTATATGTGATAAAAAATCATGTTAATTTAGACAACGTTTATTTTAAAAATTACTTCGCTAATGTTTCGTCAGAAGATGGGTCGTTTTTAAGCCATTTAAAGCACTTGTAGTCGACGTGTTTTATAAGACATAAAACTCTCGACTTCGTCTCGCGTTTTATATCTGATAAAGCACTCCTACGTGTGCTTTAAATAGTACATACTGAGTGGTATAGTATTAACCAGCTTGCCATCCAACTGACTGAAATGTTAAACAGCCATCTAAAAATTTGGATTGTTACTTGAAAATTGCAGAGAAAAAGCATGTTTTACACCATCAAAAGAGATTCACACCCATGTAAATAATACAGCGATGGATCTAGCGTGATCTGGTTGGGGGGAGGGGAATGCTCTGCGAACTCTGATGCCCGAGTTATGTCGGTCATGTGTACCGCCCACCAATCAACATGTTGTATTTGAATTGTAATTGTTGCTAACAGTTCGCTGATCATCATTTTATTGCTAAAATTACTGTATCTCCTCTTCACTCCATTATTTTTTGCTTTATCGTAAAAAAATAGCACCCCCTCTGGCCAGGGCTAGAGGTACAGACCCCCTCCCGACCCTCCTCCCTGTAAATCCACTGCTGAAATAATAACCTAATATTAAGGCCATGTTACACAAATAGGCAATATTTGTTGCAACTTGCAATGTAATTTCTGATGAAAAAATAAGACACAGGGAAATTGTGAGCATTGCCCACAGTTTACACTACCTACATGATTTATACCATTTCCTTATTAAGAGGATGTTATATTGTAAGGAAAAGGTCAGCAGAACAGAATGCGGGTCATTTTAATTTCAACTCTCTCGCCATTTTATCTGGCAGGTTATGACATGCTTTATCAATGTTGTCATTGTCAACGATTGCTTGGCCATGTGTGTAATGGTTGATTTTCCAACCAAATTCAACCTACTGACCAATAACATGTTTGCTCCCAGGGCCGAACATTAGGGGGGAGGGGTGACACCCCATGTTTTGTGAAATATTTCTAAAACGTCGGTCCCGAAACCTGTATGGGACGAAAAAAGTCGATCCGGCTAAAATCTGAAAGACATAATCATTTTGTGTCGCAAAAAGGAATAGGTGGACATTTTGGAAATTGCATAAAAATAACAAAAACGCATACACAAACCAAGATATCGCCAACGTAATGCAATCAGATTACCTCAAGCCCCCGCGGTGCAGTCAAAACGCGCATTGTTTGCCTTGTCGCACAAACTGAAAGTCTGAAACTTTGAAAGGCAGAAGTTCAGTGGCGTAGCCAAGAGCGGGGCGGTACAACGTATTTTCGTGTACAGTACAACGTTTTACATAAATATTTTTTGAATCTAACAAAATTAGGCGACTTAAAAATGCCTTTTTGTGGTTGTAACTTTTCTTCAAACCTCGTCCTAAAATACGTGATACAGCGTTCTGATGAATCTAGAAATTCAAAATTTTCCACTGACGCGCCTTCGGCGCTAGAATTAGAAATACATTATAATTTGGGGGCCCCCGATATTTAGAGCAGAAGTTCGGAAAAACTGAACGTTTATTTACTCTTGGAATACTATATCCCCGTCCGGAGGTGTCTACGTTCTAATAAATGAAAATTTTGAAACTTAAGCTCTATAATCACTACACTCAAAAAGTTAATGCATGTTTTGATGTTAATAGGCCAAGGACTTGGAAAACGTTTTGCTCTAAATGTCGTTCTTGTTTTACGTCCTGTTGTTCGTAGAAGTGCATGTTCTGAGTTTTTGTACGAATGTAATTATGTGTAATACCGTAAATATGTAACTAGCTATGTATTTTGTTAATTTTATAACCGTTTATAGTATAGTATAGCATAGTATAGCGTAGTATTTTCATGTATGGCAGGACTTAATTTGGGACTTTATTAGTCCTGTTCTCTGTGCCTTCAATTTCTTATTGTAAAACTAATAAAAAAAAAATAAAAAAATGTGGCAGTGTATAGTTGTGGCAGTGTATAGTTGAACGGCTTTTCTTATCAAACACAAATGATAAAAAAGTCGGTCCCTGAACATTGAACACCCCCAATTTTTTTGGAATGTGCGCCCCTGTTTGCTCCCAATCCTCAGGAGCCGAGTTGGATCACGCTTATATATAGTGTATAATGTTACAAAACAATCATCCAAGTGGTGGTGGGGAGGGGGGTAGGGTAGAGATTTGGAAGCAAATGAAGTGGGTAATTGTACAGTATGCACAATATATATTTACACACTTGCTGTCCAAACTCATATTTTTCTAGGATACAGCACCGTAGTCTCCATCCCAAACATGTAAAACAGCACCTAGTTTCTTGCATGAAAACACTGGCAATTCAACATGTTTATTTGCATTAAAAATAACTGTATTATTATAATCATCTACCAATCTACCACCATGCTATTTGTTTATTAACTGCTGACTACCGTACGAAGCAATTTTGTATTTGCGGGGCTGATTAGTCAAGCGCAATAGCCTTTATGGATATTGACGTCACAAGGTGTGGTGCGCGCGGAGAAATCTGGTTCTTACTAGGCTGTTCCAGCCAATGAAGACCCTAGTTTTCAGACCTCTTGCACGGGTCGTCTAGAGGTTTGGCAGTTCTGGAAGTAACGGCAACAGTCCGCTTTCATTGAGTAAAAGTGGCGCTGGTTTTTCGTGTTGTGTTCCTGGTTGTTTTACCAATAATAAAAGAAATCCTGAGCATTCTTTTTATAATTTTTCAAGTAGTAAAAGTGTGGAATCAAAAGAACTCCGTAAGAAGTTGTAAATGTAATTTCCTGCAAATATTTCTTACCGCCAACAACAGGTCATAAAGTGGGTTCTTTGCATTTTCCAGGATGACGTAAAATCTACATGAACCTGCTGCCATGTGTGAAATGTGAATGTTGCAAAGCCTATACCAACGAATTAAGGACTAAGAATAAAGGCACAGAATATAACTTATTTATATATAACAAAATATTGTTCTTGTTAGTCGGTGGGGCCACCTGTGGTGCCCACCGACTCTAGGTTTGCCCTTTGGTACGCCACAAAATGACAAATTACGTCATTTCAATTACGTAATTCTTACGAAATAAAAATCAAAATGGCGACCATGGAATAGCGTGCAAAAGTTCGCTATTGAATATTTGGTCCAGTCGTGTCTTTTCTTTTGGGTTTTTTGAAAGAAATATATTAAGAATTCACTGAAAGGTATCACGACGTATCACTGTTATGTTATCGAGGAGGGAAGTGGATAATTTGTACATAATTTTATATATTCAAAGTTTGTATCGCGCGGCGCGGTTCGGCGGAGATATCCGGTGCGCAATTTTGATGCTTTCTATATATTTACTATTTAATTTTCGAAAACCCGGGGAGCAATTTCCAAACTTCCCAGTCAGTAATAATATTTTTGTCTTTTGGATCTACATAAATTAAACTTAAAGTCAGACATTGCCTGCTTCTTTCGAGTCTTCATCATATTCCTATTAAATACCATTGAAGGATTAAGGTTCATTGGGACAAAATGCATTACCAAAAGCTGAAAAGGAGGAACTCAATTTACTGATATCTTGTGGAGGTAACTTGGAATCTTTCTTGGCACAATAACATATATTATTATTCAATGCAGTTCGCCGCCTTTATACTGCAGCTAGTTAGTGCATCGGTATTCACTTGGTCAGTTGCATGGTAACATAACACCAGCCGATCTGTGTAATGACAGTAGTAATATAGGGGCCGATCGGGCCGGATTTTTGGGGCGGCGCGGGGCGGCGTGGGAAGGCGCGGGGCGGCGCATCATTATATATGCAGGCAATTACTATGCAAGGGGGCGGCGCGTCGTTATATATGCAGGTAATTAAGGGGGCCGCACAAGTGAGGGTGCGCAGTGACGTCACGCGGGCCTGTCCCGGCGAAATTGGACAACACTTGCTGACTACGCATTTTTTAGCGTCCCTCCACGTTTATGATACAATTGAGGGATTAATGTTGGCTTACTATGAACTTTTATACAAGTATCTGTATAAAATCGACAAGCGTCCTGTAACAAACATCGTCTATATTTGTTCCACATCAGTCATGGCGTGTCTACACGGTAAAACCACATCTTACAATTTATTGGAAGTAATATTTGCGAATGCAGTCGCACAAGAAGTTGAAAGACTTTGTGTGGAATCCTGTAATGGTTGTCAAGTCAGTCATCCTAGTCAAAGACAACATGACTGCCTCATGATGAATGAAAACGAACGATGGCAAACGTATGGTTTACAAGCGATCGAACGAGTGAATGGTAAGCGTATGGTTTGGAATGAATTCGCTGAGGCAATAAGGGTACTAAAACTGGCGGTTGATAGAGATGTACTCGAACATTTACAGCAACTGGAAAAAGATCCAGATTCTACGTTTGTCGATTCATTGATGGAACTACATCAGAACACTGAGAACCACGAACTACAATGTATACTGAACTATTTGTTTCATTGGAGATTAGAAGACCCACTCGAGTCCGTAGCTAAAGCGTTTTTCTCTTACCCACCGAGTTACATGTATTATGTGAAGGCGACGGGTGAACGATTTAGAAGTTTTGAGGCAGATCATAAGAAAGCTTATCAAGAACTCATGGAGAAAAAACTTATAGAACAGTTTAACAAATAGTTGTAATATTTTTGACACTATCGTCTGTTATTTGTATCAATAAACATGTTTTATACTTTGCAAATGTTGCGTTGTTATGCGTTGCTAAGTCATTAGGAGGCGTGTAGGTAATTAAGGGGATTAAGGCAATACGAATTTGCATAACTAAGTGTATCCCGATGGATAGATAGGGATTATTTTAACGCAGGTGTATACCTTAAAATCAGGCGCGTGGCTTTGCGGGTGCATGCATATATTAACGTACAACATATTTGTACACTAATCAGGCGGGCGGATCGCGCGGGCGGAAAGAGCGGGCTTTGCCGGCAAAAATTACACAATATTTCAGTTTTTAAATACATTTATTTCTTCAAAACGTTTTACAAAATTTAGTACGGTCTACTTCTAAGAGCGTAACGTCTAGGTGTTTTTGTTATTTTTAAAGAGTTCTCATATTCTTGTCTATCTTCTGGGGATAACTTTGCAACGTCTTCATCCTTCATTGGAATATATTTCGGCCTCTCGCGAAGTAATCTTTGTTCGTAACCTTCTCTTTGTTCAGGGGTCATCATTGCCAAATCTTGCGGCCTCCAATCTGTAGAGTCTACCCAATTGTGGAAAAAGTTGTGCTTGAGTTTTGGCCGTTCCTCTTCTGTTGGTGGTGGCGTAAGGAAATTAGGTTTAGGAGTCGCAGGCACTGGTGTTGGTATTTCCGCTATTACAGGCGTAGGACGCGCTTGTGATGGTATCTCTGCAGGCACTAGTGGAGTTGTCAGAACAGGAGCTTGAGCTGGGACATCCATCTTATTTTTGAATGTGAGAAACCGATTTAGTTGATCAGAGTATAATTTGCTTTTTTCCACTGCGCTAAGCTGTGGTGCATCCATGATTTCTTTCATTCGCTGCTCGGCATCATACATGGCATTTACAAGTGGTGGTTGACGATACGACTGTTTTTGTATAAACTTTTCAATCTCACCGGGAAGTATGTTGGTCTTGAGTCATCGTTGATCATTTGTTGTTGGCTTTAAATCCAACATCAAATACCCGTGAGGTCGGCTCGTAGCATCTTCATAACTCCTCATAAATTCTTGTACTTTTCCGGGATATATTTGCCTTGCAAGCATAGAAATTTGTTGTTTATCTCTTGGTGACTTGAACAACACGATATAATGGGCGTTTAGGCTGATATTTCTCATTTCTTTGCCTTGATGAAATATATTTTGAACAATATAGATGATAGATAAATTCCGATGATGACTTCCTTTCGTAAAAAGATCAGAAATACGTTTATCTTTGCCAGATTGAGCCATGAGATCATCCAATACGATCAAATTCCGTTGCGATACGTCCAAGTAATCTGCGTTGTCGATGTCTTCGGGGATGCCTTGATTAAACTCGATTCCAGGCATCGTTCTCATCATATCAAAATAGGAGGGTTGCCATTGACCATAACACCAAATGATACGTTGAGGAGGTGGACTTATAGTTTTCTGTGCATTCTCCAAGAGAGATTTTACCCATACAGTCTTGCCGCTTTGGGTGCACCCAGCTACGATACATGTGAAAGGATGCAGCATAACACTGGACCGATTGACAACAATACTGGATTGGGATAGAGTGCCAGGTCCGTGAGCTGTATTTTGGTGCCGTGAACGGTTACTTGAAGTTGAGAATGATTTGTTACAAACTGTGCAAGAATGAGACATGTTCACTGCTCTGTGTCAAAACGATGAATGAAATTATTTTAAGTTGGTCCACTATTTATAACCACTCGTGATTATTCTTAGGATTCACTGATTTAATATAGGATTCAGTGATTCAATCTATGATTCACTCAATGATTCAACCTGGGATTCAATGATTCAATCTATGATTCAATGATTCAATCTAGGATTCAATCTATGATTCAATGATTCACTCAATGATTCAATCTATGATTCAATGATTCACTCTATGATTCAATGATTCAATCTAGGATTCAATGATTCAATCTAGGATTCAATCTATGATTCAATTATTCACTCAATGATTCAATCTATGATTCAATGATTCACTCAATGATTCAATCTGGGGTTCAATGATTCATTCAATGATTCAATCTAGGATTCAATGATTCACTCAACGATTCAATCTAGGATTCAATGATTCATTCAATGATTCAATCTAGGATTCAATCTATGATTCAATGATTCACTCGATGATTCAATGATTCAATCTAGGATTCAATCTATGATTCAATGATTCACTCAATGATTCAATCTATGATTCAATGATTCAATCTGGGATTCAATCTAGGATTCAATGATTCATTCAATGATTCAATCTCGGATTCAATGATTCACTCTATGATTCAATCTATGATTCAATGATTCACTCTAGAATTCAATCTATTCAATCTAGAATTCAATCTATGTTCGCAAAAACGTTTTTAAAATCATGTTCCTCGAGTAAGTGAACCATTTAAGCTCCAACTCTTGAAGAGAGATGACGTACTTTGATGTGTACAGGCCTTTTGTAGAGCTCTTATGTACTTCTCATCCGACTCAACAGCAAGCTCTTCTTAATTCTGCATCAGCTGAGCAAATTCGATGCTTGTGTCATTGTATAGAAAATTTCACATATTCTAAAGAAATAAAGGACAAACTCAAACCTTTCAAACAAGATCTAGCTGATTTGGCGAACAGAAGTAGAAGTTTTAGAACGAAAAAGGAAATTCTTGTTCAGCGGCGAAGCGGCTTTCTGGGATTGGTACTTGGACCACTTTTAGAAGGCCTTGCAGAATTAGTATAAAATAATAAGCATGAAGGGCATCTCCTCATTCCAATCATGGATAGTGACAAACGAGCATCTCCCGAACAGTGGAGACTTGAAGACATTCTCAAATATCTTGACGTTGATGATGAACACGAAGCCGAAGAAATCCTTCATTCTATTTTAACCTCTACGGGGATTTTGAATTGGAATGGAAAAGGAGAAATCGTTTACAGAGGCCATAATATACGAGACACTGACATTGTAGACCTTCTGAAATATTGCGTGACGATGTGAATCATAGATTGAATCACTGAATCCTATATTAAATCAGTGAATCCTAAGAATAATCACGAGTGGTTATAAATAGTGGACCAACTTAAAATAATTTCATTCATCGTTTTGACACAGAGCAGTGAACATGTCTCATTCTTGCACAGTTTGTAAGAAATCATTCTCAACTTCAAGTAACCGTTCACGGCACCAAAATACAGCTCACGGACCTGGCACTCTATCCCAATCCAGTATTGTTGTCAATCGGTCCAGTGTTATGCTGCATCCTTTCGGGCCGGATTTTTGGGGCGGCGTGGGGCGGCGCGGGGCGGCGCGGGGCGGCGTGGGGCGGCGCGGGGCGGCGCATCATTATATATGCAGGTAATTACTGTGCAAGGGGGCGGCGCATCATTATATATGCAGGTAATTAAGAGGGGCCGCACAAATGAGGGTGCGTAGTGACGTCACTCATTAACATACGTCATAATTATATGCAATGACGTCACGCGGGCAGGTTTAAACAAGGACATGTGAAACTTGCTGACTACGCATTTCTTAGCGTCCCTCCACGTGTATGATACAATTGAGAGATTAATGTTGGCTTACTATGATTGGTTGTTTGATTTAATGAGTGTTTGTATAAAAATCGACAAGCGTCTTATAACAAGCATCGTCTATATTTTGACAACGTTCTTACTGGAGGTCTTTTGGCAAGCTGCTGAAATTTATCTTGTTGGTAGAATTAACGTTTATTGGTTGTTGGAAGATAAAGTTTTTTGAGGGGAAACAAATTTTCGCGCTCTTTTTCAGTCGAGATGGAGCAAGCAAAGTGGGAAGAGGTTGATTTGCTCCTTGTTCGGCAAAGTCTTTAACAACGTCACCTCCGTGAGTCTTTACAGATTCTCTTACATTTTTTCCTTGGAGTATATCTTGACCAACTTCTGTGGCTGCTTGTAATGCTCTTTTGCCAACAACTTTAGCACCTTGATTGAATAGAGGAATAGCATATCTCGCAAGGCTCTTGAAAACACCTCCGATCCCGTATCCTCTTTGAAAACGTGCACCATTAAACCCGCGATGTTTCCGCCACGCTGCTGTCTCACGAAATGGTCTCTCAGTAGTTTTTCGTCTACAACAAGTGTACCTCTCGGCATGTTGATGTATTCAGTTCAACTTCACGCCGTCAACTAATCAAATATCACTTGGGTCGCCTATTTTATGGTTAAAAGATTGTCTTTTATCCGTTCTGATATCTATAATTTCGCCCCGACGACAATGTGGACAGCTGGCGATTACATGCGTAAAATCTCCTTTGGACACTTGAAAATCACAGATCATACAGCGACAGCTTTTACAATTCGGATAAAAATCTGTCCATGTGCATACGGGGCACGTACTCAAATGGGAGATGTATATATCTTTGTTGCAACTGTTACAAGTTGCGTCAGCATCAGATTGTGTATCCTGATGGGACCACTTGTGGGCTAACACAGAAAGGACATGTCCATTTACGATTAGACTTTTATCAATTTCCAATTCTGCAAGACCTTTTATAAGAATGCTCAATCCAGTTGGTTCGGGAATATCTGGATGATAAGGCGTCACGCAATATTTCAGAAGGTCTACAATGTCAGTGTCTCGTATATTATGGCCTCTGTAAACGATTTCTCCTTTTCCATTCCAATTCAAAATCCCCGTAGAGGTTAAAATAGAATGAAGGATTTCTTCGGCTTCGTGTTTGTCGTGTATTTAGATTATACTTTTAACAAAATATGAATAATACATAAGCGTGGCCGATCTACATATCTAATGCGCATGTCCGTGCGTATGACCGCTGTCCGTCTATATCTATATATCTAACACCATCTCTCCTCTTAAAGAATGTATCATAAAATATTGTTCATGAGTTCACTATCGTGTTCGAACAATTATGCTAACCATA
Organism: Paramuricea clavata; assembly: GCA_902702795.2. Lineage (NCBI taxonomy): Eukaryota > Metazoa > Cnidaria > Anthozoa > Malacalcyonacea > Plexauridae > Paramuricea > Paramuricea clavata. The sequence continues at coordinate 26,635 of CACRXK020005444.1, forward strand.
ACAGTAAGTAATAAAGCAGTTCTCTATGTAGTTTTCTTAAACAGTTTTCGGATCAAACAGTTAAGACCCACCTCTCGGGTGGTTGGTGTGATCTAGTTGGGTAGCGTTGTTCAGATCCTGTTGTAGCCCTACCGGCTTCTTGTTGTTGCACTACTGGTGGATAGTGGCTAGTGCGATATCCGGCTCTGCGACAATTTCTTCTGCTGGTGCAATATTCTGGCCAGTCTCTCCGAGCTCTGGATGAGGTTCAGTCGTATCATCACTCTGGTCATTTACTTTCACACTCGAGGCTCGAAGCTGGTCGATGTGACGTCGCCAAATTCGATTCGGACCAACTTTTATCTCGTACGAAAGGGGTCCCGTTTGAGCTCGAACTATGCCTGTTAGCCACTTGTCTTTCCCATTGTAATTACGTGCCATGACAGTCTGACCAATGGATAATTGACGTGTAGGGGAATGTCCTTTCCTCCCCGCTTGATCGATTTGTCTGTTCATCACTTTCCTTTGTAAATCAGGTTTCACCAAATCGAGGCGAGTCCGTAGCGGTCTGCCCAAAAACAACACGGACGGTGATTCTCCAGTCGTCGAATGCGAGGTATTCCGGTAAGCCAAAAGGAACTTTGCCATATTGGTTTTCAGCTGGGATGCACTTTGTTTCTCGCATTTCATAGCATGTTTGAAACTCTGAACAAAACGTTCCGCTTGACCGTTGGTTGCAGGGTGGAATGGGGCCGTGGTAATATGCTTGATACCATTAGTCTTCAAAAATAGTTGGAACTCTGCGGATGTAAATTGTGGCCCATTGTCGGTCACCACCTGTGCTGGCACTCCATATCGGGCAAAAATAGTTCGGAGTCGGTCAATGGTCTGCGTCGATGTGGTAGATGGCATTTTTTCCACTTCAGGCCACTTCGAGTGTGCATCTACAATGATAAGGAACATTCGTCCTAGGAACGGCCCAGCAAAATCTAAATGGATTTTCTGCCAAGGTGTGGTTAGCCATTCCCAAGGGTGTAGTGGTACTTTGCCGGCTTCATTCTGTTGAAGTTGACAACCAGGGCAGCTCTTGGCTAGGTGCTCAATGTCCTTATCAATTTTGGGCCACCAGATGTAACTTCGCGCCAGAGACTTCATTTTAACAATACCAAGGTGACCTTCGTAAAGCTCGGTTAACACTTGATTACGCAACTTTGCAGGAATGACTGCTCTGTGTCCAAGCATTAGGACACCACAATGAACTGTCAGTTCGTCTTTCCGCTGGTAAAACGGTTTAATCGCTTCATCTTGTGGAGTGGACCATCCTTTCATAACCAACTCATGGACCTTCGCCAATAGAGGATCTCTCTGTGTTTCTCGTTTGACCTGTTCTGCTGTGACTGGCAAAGGCTCAAACTGCGTGGCATAGAAGAGGCCCACTGGATCTGGCTCTT
>CACRXK020005445.1:5391-28060 GCA_902702795.2 Paramuricea clavata
GGGGGGGGGGGAATTTTCAGCTACCACAATTTTTTTTCTTTTGTTTTCCCATATGCAGCCAATATACTGTACTGTATGTATTCATGCATAGACAGCCAATATATGTATAATTAGGCTGTTGCGGTATTGGGTATGGGGAATACAGGATTGGGATTAATTTCATCATCACCGTAATAACCAAAATATTGAGTTACCTCCCCAGGGTTTGGATTTCTCAATATATTAGCCGGCAAATTTTTCAAGTATCTCCAGTACAGTTACTGTAATTGCTAATTGTAATTGGAGTAATAGACATTCTTTACAAATGTTATTAAAGGAGTCTAAAAATCGGGAATGAATATTTGCTCATACATGTATAAACGAGACTTAGGTAATTGTGTTGTGATTATAATTGATTATAAATTATTTCTATGTACGTAGAAATACAGGAGAGCAATGTGAATTTGAAACTAACAATTGTCGACACAGTTGGCTATGGAGATCAAGTGAATAAAACAGACAGGTACTGTACATTTTTATTTATTTATTTATTCCCTCGCTGGAGGCGGCCAAGACACCGTATAACAAGATACCGCGTTGATATAACTGTATGTCAACACGGAGAATGTTTTATATTTGTTAAATAATTACTTTACAGCCACCAGAAAGTCGTTGAATACATTGATAAACAATTCGAAGCACACTTGCAAGAAGAACTAAAGATTAAAAGATCATTGAGTACTTACCATGATACCAGGATTCATGCTTGTCTTTATTTTATTTCTCCAACAGGGCACTCGTAAGTACGCATGGTATTGCTATATACTGTTGTAGTTCCATTGTACGTTACGTCACGACGGCCATGTTGGTGATATTTCAACAAAAGAGTCTCGTTATCTTTCATTGAAATTGACACCAAGATGGCTGCTGTTTTTTTGTCTTTAAATTCACAAGATATTGGTTACGCTACGGCCGACGCTGAAATTGCTGAATCCCATGCAAGGTTCAATTAAACTTAGCAACTGTCTATATAACAATATCTGAAACTTACTCATTTACTGTACATGTGTGTACTGCAAAATGTCAACATCTCCCGTACTAGACGGATTTAAAAGAGTAAAAAAAACGATGAGGCACAGTCAAACCAAGCGGTCTCGTAATGAGCATGATTCAGTAGTATTCTCCACCTAACCAATTTAAAAATGCCTTTAATATATATTTCACCATTTCAATCTGTAGGTTAAAATCATTGGATCTTGTCTGTATGAAGCAGTTGGATAAGAAGGTACAGAACTCTACCTGTATAAATTTCATCTCCCTTTTAATGTAATTTAGGCATGCTATTGTGGGGAGATATTTAATACGAAGAAAGAAGAAAAAAAAGTTCTCAAGTCAAAGATAAATTTATATATATATATATATATATATATATATATATATATATATATATATATATATATATATATATATATATATATATATATATATATATATGTATATGTATATGTATATGTATATGTATATGTATATATATATATATATATATATAATAATAATATATAATAATATATAATAATATATATTTTTAATATATATATATATATATATATATATATATATATATATATATATATATATATATATATATATATATATATATATATATATATATATATATATATATATATATATATATATATATATATATATATGCAGTAGTGGTGCGGAAGTTTTGCGTTACCTATAGAAAGCCCGGAATGGTCATTATTTTGTAGACATCTTTTAATTTTGGCGTAAATCGCATCTTTTCACTCACTAAAACGTTGTTTAGATGGTCGAGGTACTTGCTCATACAGGTAGATGTTTTTTTTTTACTGTCATTCCAATTGAAGTGTTCCTCAAATGTTGATTCAATACATTACCTCGGGCTGACCAATTCATTTGATCAAGTTCCTCGAAATATTGATACACTTCCTAGTATAATTGTAAACTTCCTGTTGAATAGTTTGAATGCACCAATCACCTTTGTTGTTTGTGCAACCAACCAATCATAAATAGAAAGGAAGTGACCAGAAATGATCAAATTCTTGGAATTGGCTCTTTCACAGGAAGTGTATGAATATCTCGAGGAACTTGATGAAATGAATTGGTCAGCCTGAGGTAATGTATTGAATCAATATTTGAGGAACACTTCAATTGGAACGACAGTAATTGCATGATCGAGCAAAGGATTAAGACATGGTTTTGTCATTCCCGTAAATGTTGTGTTTCATTGTTAGACCATGACGTGAAATAGTCTGGATCTATCTCATTTGTGTGCTGTGTGCAAATCATCCTTCACCGTTGTGATATATCGACACTCTTTTACTGTACTGTTCCTCGGTCACCTTGATATGTTCGCGACCGTTACGATTTAATGGAAACCAGGCTTCAATGTCGCGATACTTTATATGATATAGAAAAGTTCATGTGACAGAAACGACAAGTGTAGTTGGATTACTTGCAAGTAACAAAGCTCTACCTCTACACTTGTAAAAATCTCGCATCTTGTAGCAAGTCTGCCAACAAAGCATCAACAAGTGTATTCGCACTACTTGTCCCTAGCAGGGCTGCATAATATAGCGGACCACGGAACCATTGGTCCCAGAAAATTTTTGAGGTTGGCAGAAAAAAATCGAAGGTAAAGCAATTTTCCCCTGGCGGGCAGAGTACCATTCGTAGTGTGAAATTAAGTGGGAAAGTCCCACGAAAGCAATGAACACGTCCTTGTCCGGAAACTTTTTCTGTTGACCGGGGAGGGGGGGGGGGTGAAGGGGAGCCCTCAAATTGCAGAAATTTTTTTCATTGGCCTTGCGGTCCCAGAAAATAAAATATTTTATGCAGCCCTGGTCCCTAGTTGTCAACATGTTTGGAACAAGCTGTTAACAACTTCTAACAACCTTGTTGCCATTATCAAACTTGTTGCAAGGTTGTTCCAACAAGTCCGATACAGTCATGATACAACAATATTGTTACAACCTTGTGTCGTCAACCTTGTAACATTCTTGTTATACAATCATGACTGTATCAATTAGACCTGTTAGAATAACCTGATAATGCCATCTATAATGCCATGATAACAAGACTGATAGTGCCATCAAGCTTGTTACAAGTTGTTAGCAGCTTAATATAGAACTTGTCCTAAGAACATTACAAGAGGGTGACCTAAAACTTTTGCACACTCCCGTAGGAATAAAATTATAGTTGTTGTCTTGATTTATAAAACGTTTGTATCTTGTAATATAACAATGATATTTTCTCTTTCTAAACGCTCGTTTTACTGTTGCATAGGTGAACATCATCCCAATCATTGCTAAGGCAGATACCATCTCGCAAGCAGAACTTAAGGAATTTAAGGAAAAGGTACGGCACGGGTATATTGTACTATATACATGAATAAATACTGTAAGTTCTGCCCTTGAATCGTATTTTACTTTGGAGTTGCAACTATATGTATTCTTGGCGAAGTATTAATTATAAGATGATTGACACTTTATCCAATTTATAGCTTGATCAGATCTTATATATTGTATAACCAACGCTCAGCTCAACACTATGATAATATTGTATGACTCACGGAACTTTCTCTTAGCCGCAGTTTAGTAATTATGTGTTTGAATTATTAGACCATAGGCTTAGTAAAAAAATTATTTTAATAACTATAGTTATTAAAATAATTTTTTTACTAAGCCTATGGTTCATCTTCAGGTTAAAAGTGACTTTTTAGTCACTTTTAAACGTATAGTTATTAAATTATTTTTTACTAAGCCTATGGTCTAATTATTCAAACACAGCATTACGTACTGTTTAATAAACGAGCAGGAGTGTTTTATTAGGTTTAAAGACACCAGGGCGCAGCGCGAGTGGCTTTAGACCTAATAAAACACGACCTGTGAGTTTATTAAACGGCTTCAAGCACGACCACAAATTCAATAAATATTTAACAGTTATTCTACGAACTCGAGTCGAATATGAGCTGATAGCCGATGAGGCGCGTAGCGCCGAATCGGCTATCACTCATATTTGACGAGGGTGAGTGGAATAACTGTTTTATTATATACACAAGGTCTGAATTCACAGACTTTGCTTTTCGGATATTTTCAATATTTTTCTATTTTGTTTATGTTTTTATCTTCGCTCTTTCGGCCGATTATTTCTTCTGAAAAATATATATTTTTAACCATTTTAAATTTTAAAAATTCGTTTGCTAACCTGTAAACAATTTGTGGGAATTTTTTCATTGTGTTTTTAATCCTGTAGAGGCTACAAAAAGCGAACAACTTGCCGTTTTCTCGTTCGCAAAAATCGGAAATTTTCAGTTTGAGCCGCCATTTTGTTTTTCTCTACTAGTAGGATATGAGCTAATATCCTGCTAGTAGAGAACCAATCAGATTGCAGAATACCTCATATCCAGACCTTGTGTATATAATAAACTGCCTTATTAGTATTCTTTATATAAAGAATACTAATTAGGAGTGTTTTATCAGGTTTAAAGCCACTGCACGTGACATATTATAGTTGACATGATTTGCCAATAAGCTTATGAATTGTTAATGAGTGTTTGAATGTTATGATAATAAATTACAATATACCAGTATATATTATATATATATATATATATATATATATATATATATATATATATATATATATATATATATATATATATATATATATATATATATATATATATATATATATATTATATATATATATATATATATATATATATATATATATATATATATATATATATATATATATATATATATATATATATATATATATATATAAAATGTATTGAACAGTTTATTACAAAAAGGAACTCACTTTTCCGGAAACATTGCCACCCAGGAACATATGGTGGCCCATGGCGTCCCCGTTTGATTTCCATCGCATGGCTCTAAAGTATGTTGGGGGGTCCGAGGGCACTCTCTCAAACATTTTGGCAAAATTTTTCTTTCTGGGAAACTATAGTTGACACAAACATGTATGTATATTTGGGGCTCCTTTTACCTGGCGCTCCGGGGCAAATTGCCCCTTTGTATAATGTATATGGACAAGTATAGATGAAAAACCTATCTACAGTATGCACTTAGTATGCCCATAGTATTTTAATTACGTGCCCCAAGCATGCGAGCAAGCGTATACTTTCAATGTTGCAAGGTGAATTTCGTGCGTTGTAATTTGTAAATTGTTTAGATTATGGATGAGCTGAATTCGGGAGATGTACAAATTTACAAGTTTCCAGTTGACGATGAAAAAGAAGCCGAGCTTAACAGTTCAATGAATGTAAGTTGCATACTTGGTGTACTATTCCTTTGCTATAGTTGAGGCGACGAAAATGTTTCATTACCCGTCTTGTAGGTACAGTATGCCCTATAGGCCCGTACGCGGAAATTCAGTACGAAAAATCGGCATCATTTCATGTAGAAATTTAAAAGTTTTTCGGTCGACTATTTTTTAAGTCCAGCTTTACCATTCCTCTAAGAAACTAGAGTGGTCTTTCAGAATAACCAAATTTTAGAAACACTTCATCATAAAAAGCAAATTTGACGAGTGAAAAACAAGTTTCTGGACTATCTATGAGGGATTTGAACTGAACACAGAATAACATGCATTACATCTCACCTTTTCATTTAGTTTTTAGCTTTTAGGTAGGGTAGTGTATTTGCCATTAAAATAAGCATTTATGTGTAAAAATTAAAAAACATCGATCGGAAAATATTAATCATTTTTCACCTCCCGCGAAGCCCACGCGAAAAACACGCGTGTTTTATACGTACAAGAGATCCCTCTTTAGGCCGCCATCTTGGTTTCACCCAATCATAGGGACGTTTACCTGGAGTCATTATCCCAGTATTTATAGAGTTCAGTGGATTGGTCTCTTCAATGATTTATAAATTTAATATATTTTAGGACCAAATTCCATTCGCTGTTGTTGGCAGTCGAGATGAAGTAACTGTTGGTAAAGACAAAGTTCGTGCTCGACAGTATCCATGGGGAACTGTATTAGGTAGGCCAGTAAACTATGTTAATTCCTTCCAAACACGAACTGGAATAAAATGCACGAGAATATAGATAATCATTACCATTGTCATTAAAGGTTTGGTTTAGAGGTGAGCCGATGTCTAAAAAAAGCCGATTACCGATACCGATTGTTAACAGCCGATATTTACCCATCATCGGCCGATTAATCGGCAAAACCGATGGTCATCTTAATTTTTTTTACTAAATAAATGTATCCTCTCGTCAAAAGACACAAAACATGCAGAAACAGGAAGCGACATTTTTAACACTGATTCTGAAATCCACAGAGTGCTACTGACTGTTAAACGGAAGTTACGGAACACGATAATTTAATTAATAAATCTTGCAGAAATGCAAAAAAAGTGAGAAAACAACTACGAAAAAACGCGGGAAATCGGTAAACATAGTGTTTCCACTTTCGTTTCGATAATTGTTTCCACACCAAATATTTGAATTTCATTTTTTTATTACACCGCTGACCATCCAAATGGTGGAAGACAATCGGCCGATGGCCGATTGTGAAAAAACAAGCCGATTAATCGGTTTTGCCGATGTTTTGCCGATGATCGGCTCACCTCTAGTTTGGTTCGTGCAGTAATAAATACCTACTGTATAATTTCCTCGTTCTGTCTAAATGTTTAAAACAGTTATCATGCATCTACTCCTGTGGGTTATTATAATACGACTGCTTGTATTGTAAGATTGTATAATACGATTCCTCAAATATGAAAGAGCTCAACGAATAAGCCCATGAAGTCAACAAGTATTTTATTATATACCAAGTATCAAAGAAACTCGACGATTTTATCATTCGAATTCAGCGGTGAATAAATGTAATGTACACTTTTCAGAGCTGTTGTCGAATTTCGTGACTACTGACTACTGTATCACGTCATACGCTCTCTTCCAATGAAATGCAAGAAAAATATGAACTTTAACACTTGGCATATAATAATATAATTATCACTTATTTACTGACACCGAGGAAAACAGTATGTTTTGTGGCCCCGAGACCCCACAACAACGGCGGTCGAGAGGCCACAAAATGCGCTGTTTTCCCGAGGTCTTAGTGAACAAGTGTTTTATTATATAGCAAGTATCAAAGTCTCAAAGTTCCCCTGGTATTCCGAAACCTACTGGCAGACATGCTGAAACTGTTGAAAGAACTTTGCTTCGCGCCTCACTTTCGGTTTTATTATTGACCAGCTGCCCCATCACCAAAGCATACAGTGAACATGAAGTTTTGTGGACCGGCACGTGATACGGTTACGTCCAATCGGCGAACAAGAAAATTGAACTTTGACACTTGCGATATAATAATATGTGTATAAAAATATATCGGGATCTGTTTCTTCCTGTACGAGATAAGGTCACATTGAGACAAACAACCATAATGATTATGCACTCTTTTCTCCTCATGAACACATTGTTGCTCTTCCAGTATACGAATTTGAATAACATATAGATTAGTACAGATAATAATAGTGATAGCGAGTGACGTATGGAAATGACATGTTATACAAACATATGAAGTTTTTTAGCCGACAAACTATCTGAAATGTATCAATCGAGTTTATGCGCTATATAAATTGATGTTATGTGCTATACATTGATGTTATGTACAAATACATCAATAGCCGTTTTCACATTAGAAGACGGACAAGTCGTCTAGACGAACAAATCGTCTCAAAATCGTCTTTTAGTCGGACAAATCATCAGATGTGAAAACGTGTCGGACAAAATTTTAGACGAACAAGTCGTCTGAATTTGTTCGACTGCTTGTCCGTCTGTGAAGACGATTTTTGAGAGACGATTTGTTCGTCTAGACGACTTGTCCGTCTCTAATGTGAATAGGGCTAAAGTCATAAACCGATGCAACTAAAAGATAAACCGATACAACCAAAAGATAAACCGATGCAACTAAAAGATGAGGAAACGGAAGTAAATACAAATAAAAGATGAGGAAACGGAAGTAAATACAACTAAAAAGTGAGGAAGCAGAAGTAAATTGGAAAAACGGAAGTAGAGCGGCTCAGCAAAATCGCGCGTGCCAAGTGGCGCCAACCTAGTTAATACATATTGAAAAACATGGCAGAAGAGAGACAGGGCAGAGTACCAAATGTTCAGGATTTTGTTCAGTCAATCTTAAGCGCGGTGACCAATTTACATCATTCTTTGCAAACACGTGAAGAAAATGCAGTATCACAAGGTAGTTCAGTGCAGCAGTTCACATCGTTACCCGAAGAACTGAATTCTCGTTTCCGAATACCACGTACTCAGAATTCGTCTGTACCAAATAACGCGTCTGTGTATAAATAATGTGTGTATGATTCGGTGATTCTTATTGTTAAAACACTCAATGTGCGTTCATACTCGTCTAATTTACGGCAATAAAATCTGGCGAGTCACAATGAGTGCGACTTTGTTCAACATTTCTTATTAAACAAGACGCCTGCTCAAGGCGTTCGCTCCGTCGGTAAAGGGGAAGGGCAGCAACAGAATTGCTTGGGGTGCATGATGTAGGAAGTTGATGAGGCGTGGTATAGTATACAAATAATGAATGTTTATGAGTGCAATGGTAAGAATGTTTTCATGAGGTGAAAGATGGAATGTTCCATTCAACGAGGCGACAGCCGAGTTGAATGGAACATTGCATCTTTCACCGAATGAAAATATTCTTACCATTGCACGAAAAACATTCATTATTTGTTTTATATAATACCAAAATTGACTAATAGATTCGTATGAGAAGCATTTCGAGGGATGCGATTTATCGAAAACACAAAGAGTGCAATTGTACTATACGTTTTATTCCGTTGCACTCGCAGAGAGTGCAATGGAACGTATTCCATTGCACTCTTGGGAAATGGAATTTTCTATTCAATATCACGTGACCATAAACAGCCAATTAAACGATCAGAATTCAATAAGGTATTATATAACACCTTATTATAACCTTGGCATTTTGGCAAAGAGTAACGTTAATAATACTGTACATATACAAATCAGAAATGAAAGATATATCTCCAGTACTTTAATTGTACTTGGTTTAGTCTACAGTATATGTTATTAATTATATGATCGTATACAGTTCTACGTCAAATGTATAAAGTGCACACTTGCACATCTGGTTCCCAGAAGGCTTGGGATAAATATCATTGTGAAATAATAAGGTGATATGTAGTATCTGGTGTTCCATCAAATTTCCACTGTGTTTTATGTCAGTATTGTGTTCTGGGCTGAAACATTTTTCTTTTAGGATAGAGAATGTTTCAAGAGAACTAGTAACAGTTTCCAATATTCTTCAGGGACATAACCATCAATCTATTATACATTAATAATTATAATTAATGAAGAGAATAGCCGTTGATAACCTCCTCATGATACCCAAAGTAATGAGCAAATTTTCACAGATGATATAGTCATAGAGAATATGACATGGTCATAGAGAATATGTTGTGCAGGTCCAACATTGCCGAATCATTAATAGCACAGTATAAATAAGGGGCCACGTCCATATTCATGTTGCCACAAATAATGTCGAATCGACGTTATTATTATACACCCACCCCAGATAATGTCGATCGGATCGATATTCAGTCGTATTTTGACCGATAGATTCACAATTATTGTACTTTACTACCGTCATTGGCTGCGACTATATTTTGATACAATATTTAAATAGTGATTTAGTTTTCGCCGGAGTGGCAATAAACAATACAACCAAGAAATAGCCGTTCTCAAAATTAAAATGTCCATAATACATGTCATATTCTTGTTGGTAGAAATTACGAAACAATCTTTTAATGGTGACCTTGTTTTATACATGATATGTCTACTGACAGTCTACGAAATTAGAAAAGTGTGCCTGTGGAGGTTCCGTTGAACTTAGCCTTCAGCCTTCTGCATATAGCCTATATAAGCGTGAAACAGAATTATTAGCATGTTATTAAAATCTTACCAGTTTAAAGCTTTCAACTGTCTTGCCAGTCTTGGTGACCTAATAACCTTAATTCACCCTGATTCGTTCTTTCGTTGTTGTTGTTGTTGCACCAACAAAAATGCATTAATTCATAAAGAGTAATCCAGAGTACAACACAACATGAAAAACACAGTGAGTACAATTCGGTGAAAATTTGGCGAAATTGCCAGAAATATTATTTGCCCACTCATCACCCAACCGCCATTTTGAAACTGAACTATATGGATCACTGACGCATACTTGCAAAATCACCCTGTCCCATAATATCCATAAAATACACCGATGTACCTGTGAAATGTTCATTTTGTGACATCCTAAAGTCAGACAATTAGCATTTTAAAGCTCCCTCGGGCAACGCCCGACGGAGCAATAAACCAATTCACTAAAAAAGTATTAGGAAGCCAAATGCGTGGTCCAAGACACGCCATTGTTGTATGTCGGCCAGTCGCTCTACTTCCGTTTTTCCAATTTACTTCCGCTTACCCATCTTTTAGTTGTATTTACTTCCGTTTCCTCATCTTTTATTTGTATTTACTTCCGTTTCCTCATCCTTTAATTGTATCGGTTTATCTTTTGGTTGTATCGGTTTATCTTTTAGTTGTATCGTTTATCTTTTAGTTGTATCGGTTTATGACATTGATGTATTTGCATTTATTATATACACAAGGTCTGGATATGGGGTATTCTGCAATCTGATTGGTTCTCTACTAGCAGGATATTATACACTTATGTCTGCTCCCGAGGGAAATAGTTTTGTTTTCCCGAGAATCTCAATGTTTCCCGAGACGAAGTCGAGGGAAACATTAAGATTCGAGGAAAAAAACAACTAACTATTTCCCGAGGGAACAGGCATTAAGTGTTTTGTTATATAGCGACGAACAAAAATCAACTTCAACAACATTCATACAACAATTGTATTTCGTGACAAAAACTCTATAGTGTAAGCGAGTTTAAAATTAAAATTGCCTGTTGTGTATTTTTCTTCTCTTTTATATTCTTTATTTGAACACAAACTTGGAAAATCGTAGTTTCTAATTATCTGAGTTGTGCCTCCATTCTGTTTATTTATGTACGTGGCCGGTCGGGGCGGGCAACAATTTTTCACTTGTTGCCCGGCGGGAAACATTGCATTTATCTGAAGTCACGTGACCACAAATCAGCCAATCACGTTTGGTGTTCACGCTAGCTATATAACAATAGCTCATATCCTGCTAGTAGAGGAAAACAAAATGGCGGCCAAACTGAATTTACGATGTTTTGCAAACGAGAAAACGGCAAGTTGTCGCTTTTTATAGCCTTTACAGGAATAAAAACACAATGAAAAAACTCCCACAAATTGTTTTCAGTTTAGCAAATAAATGTTTAAAATTTAAAATGGTTAAAAATATATATTTTTGAAAAAAATAATCTGCGAAAGAGCGAAGATATAAAAACATAAACAAAATAGAAAAATATTGAAAATATTCGAAAAGCAAAGTGTGTGAATTCAGACCTTGTGTATATAATAAAACAGTTATTCCATTCACTCTCGTCGAATATGAGCGATAGCCGATTCGGCGCTACGCGCCTCATCGGCTGTCAGCTCATATTCGACTCAAGTTCGTAGAATAACTGTTAAATAACATCAGTAGCACATAACATCAATTTATAGCGCATAAACTCGATTGATACATTTCAGATATTTTGTCCGCTAAAAAACTTCATACAAACAACTATTGATACAGCTCTAATTTTCTTTAGTTGAAAATGAGGCTCACTGCGATTTTGTCAAGTTACGTGAAATGCTGCTAAGGTATTCACAGCTCCTACATTATACGATTATATTTTATATTTTGTTGAGAAATCTTGCACTTTCATACCAGTATTATTGTAACGGTCTTTCATAATCGAAATATATAGACATAATGGCAAGCAAGCAAAATATTTGCCAAGGTCATCTATATATCTAATTTTGATGCTAAATCTGTTTTAAATTAAAGCACAAGCTATGTATAAGCTCTCCACTGACTATATTATGCCTACCCTGCAGGTTGCGAAGTCATTTAATTAGATCTAATTACAAAACAAGATGGCGGATGGCACGATATTTGGAAGGTTTTTCTCTTAAAACGGCGTCCGAAGTTAAAAAATACAGCATTTATTTTGAAATATATAAAACATCTGAAGCAATAAATTATATACACTACGAAATGACATTAGAAAGACTATCAGTTGTTAATAACAGCTGGTTCCATTTTGTACGAATTGTTTTACACGAAGTGCTGTTATTGTCGCTATTTCAAAAACTAAAATCCGTTGTAAACTTTGTAAAAATTCTTTCCACCCAATTTTCATGAATTCTTTCAAATAGAAAAACCTTGAAATGTAGTTGTTGCCAGTTCGACATATAAATATATAATAACTGGATTTAATTGATAGATTCTGATAATAAGCTGTCTTTTTTATAAGGACAAATATGGCTGATCTTATCGAGAAAACGCATGAGAAACATTATGAATTGTATCGTAAAAACAAATTGGCTGACATGGGTTTCGCTGACACCGATTCTGAAAGTCAACCACTAAGGTAAGTATTAATTCGAACGGTTAATACACAGACTTCTTGATGTAAAAATTAAAACCCCACCTAAAATTCTAAACTGAAACATTAAGGGGGAGAGGGGTAAGAATATATTTACGGTAAAATATATAATGGAGTTGGTTCTATTATTACCATAATACCTCTCTCCTCCGCAGAGGCTTTAGTTTTCTTAGGATTTAATATTATAAGATACATTTCACTACACTTTACATGGCGGATCTTGAAACACGAGCGTAGCCGCTGGGTGAAGGAGCGCAGGCGGCAAAGGGAAAGGCGAGGGAAGGCGCGAAGCCTCTGCACGATGCCACACCCAATATGGCGGTAAACCGGGGGGGCTATAATTATCAAACGGAAAATTCAAGTCAAAATGACTGAGAAAATATCTCTTTACAATAATACTGCAACAAGCTGACAAAGAGATTATTTACTAGCTCTACGAAATAAGAAAGTGTTATGTTCAGTTTGCGAGAAAACATCTGCATTTTTTCTAGACAAGGTCTCCATCTACAGTATTAAAAACAATGCATGGAAACAACGTATTTAGCGAACAGGTTTTGGTCGCAAGCGAAGAAACTTTTATTTAAATTTATATTTGACATTTGTATTTTTAGAAATGCGTCCATAACTGCATAAAAGAAAAAAATGAATATGTGTAGCATACAGACCCATTATTAAATTTATTATCAAGACTGAAAATACAATTCAACTATTTCAACTTCAGCAATATTTATAAACAAACGTGACCTTCAGTCGGTTTCGACCTGATTTATTTGGAGGTTTGTATCTTTGATTCAATATACGCTATGTAGATGAAAATACCAACGTTCGATTCAGTACAAAAATATCTCCTAGTTTCTATCGATAGTTTTAGTGAAATGTCAACACTATAGCGATTTATGACCTTTGAAAGTCAAGCGGGATTTTGTATATTAATATCAAATCACGCAATGTTTACACTTGATAAATATAAACTAGGCATACCTTTCGGCGAACATAACTTCGGCTCCTTGGGACGCATCCTCTTTGTATTACTCTTGTTCGAAAGCGAATTCAAAACACTACTTAGAGTGTTATTTTTGAGCTTGTATCTTGAAAACTTCATCTTTCATTATGGTATTTCCATTCCTGGTCTGATTGTGAACTAATTCCCGAACATCAGCGTGTGACAGGCGCGTTCGACTGTGCGAGTAAAAACCCGATATTTTGAAAAATTAAAAAGAAATATTTCTACTGGCCGTATTCAAAAGAAATTTTCTACACGAAAGCGCTTGAATACAAGGAGTATTTGACTTCTTTGACTGGTGGCGAATTCCGAATAGTTCAAGAAATATTCAAGTTTTTCTCAATACGAAATACAGAATGTTTGGCCAAGCGGTGAGTAAAATATACGATTGTTTGCTTTATGTATTAAATGTTAAAAAATATTACTTTTGAGCATCCACAAACATGCAAGCACTAGTCAATGTGGTCAATCAATCATGCATTAAATATTGATTTAATTTTCAAAAATACGTTTCTTGTTTAGCTTAAAAATCACCTTTTGTTTCGATGTTTACACTTTGTCCCACTTTGTCCCACTTTGCGATGCAAATCGTGCAGAGGCTTCTCGCCTTCATAGCCAATTAAAGCCTCTGCGGAGGAGAGAGCCATAATACCATTTAACGAGGGTGGAAGTTTGGATACCATATGAGTTTGTCCAAGAACTAATTCAGATTTATAGGAAAAAGAAGTAATTATTTCAATATCGTCATAAAGAGATAGGATGATCTGTGTCGAAATGGTGGTCTGACTGTATGAGATTGGTTTTCTTGTTTCGTACCAAGAATTGGAGGCACACTTGTGAAAATATCAGACAGTATCATTGACATACAAGGTTCCACAGCCTTGACATGCCTATACACCAAATTCGTCCTCATATGTTTGGGAATACGATCCCTGACAGGCATCTGCCCCATTCGATATACAATGGTTAAATGTCTAAGCAACGAAATTTCACAACATTTTCTAAGATGGTATTGTAAAGAAAATTCAAAATGGCTAGTAAAATACTTTGCCTAACTATCCACTTATATATATATATATATATATATATATATATATATATATATATATATATATATATATATATATATATATATATATATATATATATATATATAATATCGAGCACTTTTTAGCATTTCGTGAACCAAAACACACTCATTATGCAATGTCACATCATATGCGTGGTGCATGAGGATAATTTGCGCATCAAAAAGTATTTCGAGAACGATACCTTGGCAAAGTATCTTACTAGTCATTTTCAATTTTCTTCACAATTCCATCCATAAGAAATGGTGTGAAATTTCGTTGCATAAGCACATTCAACCTAAGCAGATCATTTCTCGTGTTCATCTCAAGTCAACAAAGTCACTGAATTTTTATTTCACATAAAATTTTAAAGGTGTGCTTTCCCGCTAAATTTATTAGTTTGCAAGAGACGTATGAACAACGTCGCAAAGACTACATGGGTGAACTTCAGAAACGTGAAGACGAGATGAGAAGCAGTTTTATTAACAAAGTAAAGAACAAGGAAGCAGAACTTAAACAGGAAGAGCAAGAGGTATTATTTGGTTTCGCACCAATTAGTAGTTTCTACGTGTAAAGCACATTTCTTCACGTTTTGGTATTAGAATGCACATTTCCCCCACCTATTTCTTCAATATTAATGTGTTTTTCTAATTATGTTTTGACTCACGTTCGTCTGATTAATCGGGGAAGACACCAGTCCAACTTCTTCATGGTTAATTGTAACCTCCCGCAGCCAGTACTCTAGCAGAATCTATACTCCGTTAGCTCAAGAAACCGCAGTGAAAAGCACAGTTATTCGCTGCGGTCATACTTTATTTCCATTGCAGGCTCCACATGCATATTTTTTTAAAATCTGAACCTGCAATTTAATCTTACAGCTAAAACTCTGCGATTCTAGTATTTTACGAAACATTGTCTATATATGCTGTACGTTTCTGCTGTACGTTTATTGTTATTAGCACCTTCTTTTGTGTCAAAGTCATTTTTTCAGGAAACATCGGTATGATACGGTTGAAGTGGGAAACGGAAGGAAAACGGCCTTATAAGGAATTCGTTACTGTATAATACAATATACAGTAAACATACAATACGTAAACATACAAGACAGTGCATATTACATTTAAAATAACGATGTGGTATTTTTTGTCTAGCTTTATACAAAGTTTGAGCATCTTAAGAAAGTACAGGCAGATGAGAAGAAAAATATTCAGCAAAAGCAGCAACAATTGGTATGTTGTATTTTTGTATGGTTATTTTTAGTTCAAACGATTAGAGTCAAGATGCTATATACTATTTTATGCGAAATATAAATAAGAAGACGCCTGCTCAGGCGTTCACACTGGCCTGAAAATGGCAACTTCGTGGTAGGGTGTAATGTGTAGTAGAGAAGTATATATGGATACAGGAGGTCTGGACACCATATAAATACAACCAATAAATACAATCATGATCAGCAACTATCAACCATAATATACCAAGACGCGGGATCGCTTAGACGCCGGCTCAGGCGTACCCTCTGGCTATGGGAAACTCAACCTGACAAGCCAGTTCTACTGTAACTATGATCATCAACTATCAACCGTAAGTAATGATGGGCCAATAATAGCGAAGAAATTATATAAGTAGTAATATAGGGGCCGTTCGACCCGGATTTTCAGGGCGGCGCATCATTAAAAATTCAGGGCGGCGCATCATTAAAAATTCAGGGAGGCGCATCATTAAAAATTCAGGGCGGCGCATCATCATTAGCATAGAATGAGGTGGTGGATCACGAGGGCGAGCTTAGACAAGATCGGACAAAACTTGCTGACTAGACAGTTTTTTACCGTCCCTCCACGTGTGATACAATAGAGGGATTAAGATTGGTTTACTATGATTGGTTCGACTCCTTCACATGGCAAAATTGTTATCGAAATTAATATATAGCAGAGTTATAGCCCTATCTTTGCTCGGAAAAGATAAATTTCCACAGGTATATTGAAGGATTTTTCGTATGTTTACAAAACTATAGCGAGGAATCTATTCGTCACAAAAATCGAGACATATTTTAAACAGAACTAAACAGTTGCTAATCCCAGGTTAACATGGTTGTCAACGTCGTTGTTATGTTCAATAATTGCATGTTGTTCAACATTATTTAGCAAACCTCCTACATACATATATACTGTTAAGATGACCGAGTCAGATCATAAGAAAGCTTATCAAGAATACTTTAAGGAAAAAAACCTTTTAGAACAGTTGTAATATATTTTGCCATAAAAAAATAAATATATTTTTATCAAATATGCGGTCGTTATATACGTTGCTATGTGTTGCCAGTCATTAGCGACGTTTGGGTGCATGCATATATTAATGTACAACATATTTGTACACCAATCAGGCGGGCGGGTTAGGCAAATCGCGCGGGCGGAAAGAGCGGGCTTTGCAGGCAAAAGCTTGCACAGGATTTTAGTTTTAAAATACATTTATTTCTTCCAAACGTTTTACAAAATTTACTACGGTCTACTTCTAAGAGCGTGACGTCTAGGTGTTTTTGTTATTTTTAAAGAGTTCTCATATTCTTGTCTATCTTCTGGGGATAACTTTGCAAGTTTCTCCGGCTTCATTGGAATATATTTTGGTCTGTCGCTCAATATAAAACGTTCATAATCCTCTCTTGCTTCGGGAGTCATTCGTGCTAGGTCACGTTCGGTCCAATCTGCTGGGTCGACCCAATTGTGGAAAAAGTTGCGCTTGAGTTTTGGTCGTTCCTCTTCTGTTGGTGGTGATGGTGTAAGGAAATAAAGTTTAGGAGTAGCAGGCACTGGTGGTGTTATCTCAACAGATTCATTGGGTTGTGGCATCTCTGCAGGCGCTTGTGGGATAGTTTGAGCAGAGGTTTCAAGAATTCCAGGAGAAGAATGAGCCATCTTATTTTTGAATGCCAGAAACCGATTTAGTTGATCAGAATATAACTTGCTTTTTTCCACAGTGGTAAGCTGTGGTGCATCCATGATTTCTTTCATTCTCTGTTCGGCATCATACATTGCATTTACAAGCGGTGGTTGACGATACGACTGTTTTTGTATAAACTTTGCAATCTCGCCGGGAAGCACGTTGGTCTTGAGTCGTTGTTGGTCGTCTGTTGTTGGCTTTAAATCCAACATCAAATACCCGTGAGGTCGGCTCGTAGCATCTTCATAACTCCTCATAAATGCTTGTACTTTCCCGGGATTTACTTGTCTGGCAAGCACAGAAATTTGCTGTTTATTGCTTGAACAACACGATATAATAGGCATTAAGGCTGATATTTCTCATTTCTTTGCCCTGATGAAATATATTTTGAACAATATAGATGATAGACAAATTTCGATGATTTTAATGATGGATTCTTGCACCTCACTTGGTGGAATTAATATTAGAATGTTAGGGTTTGTAATCCAAGTGAGAATATATACATTTCAAGACCTAACCAGGAACGACTGCGAAAAATGCAGCACAAGGTCCTCTGGTAGGAATTGAACCTACGGCCCTACGAACCTACTCGCAGGACCGTAGGTTCAATTCCTACCAGAGGACGTTGTGCTGCATTTTTCGATCATCTCCTGAACAGTGGAGACTTGAAGACATTCTTAAATATCTTGACGTTGATGATGAACACGAAGCCGAAGAAATCCTTCATTCTATTTTAACGTCTACTTGGATTTTGACTTGGAATGGAAAAGGAGAAATCGTTTACAGAGGACATAATATACGAGGAACTGACATTGTAGACCTTCTGAAATATTGTGTGACGCCTTTTCATCCAGATATTCCCGAACCAACTGGATTGAGCATTTTTCATAAAAGGTCTTGCAGAATTGGAAATTGATAAAAGCCTAATCGTAAATGGACATGTCCTTTCTGTGTTACTCCACAAGCAATCTCGTTCCCAGAGTTAGGTAGTGGCATGACTCTGGGGAAATCGAATTTATTTTATCCAAAATGAGATAAATGGCGCATGCGCTTTTATTGCTTATGTTTATGCCGCTTACTAAATTCGCGCAGGCACACGCTCACAATCGATATATTTGTTGAACAGATTCTCATCAGAATATAGTATACAAAATGGTTTTTTATACGTTTAAAGGTGCTTTAAATCACACTACTATTAAACTATATTCAATGGCAAATATTGAAAGAGCTATGAAAGCTGTTCTAGCGAAAAGAGGGCTTGAATATTCGTTAAAAGACGAGACATTCAAATGTATCTCGGTCATTGTAAAATGGTGAAGATGTTTTGGTTGTTTTGCCAACAGGTTATGGGCTTATTATGGCAAATTTTAAAATATTCCTGCTGCTAGCTGACATGTACGACTTGTTACTTGGCGTAACTAATTCTATCGTGATAGTCATATCTCCACATGAATGACCAAGGCATTTCTGCATGCATGATCTGTCAAAGTATGATACAAGGCCATTCTGTGCTACACTATACTATGGTGATGGCAGCGATATCAAATTACCATTTGATCGACACGAGAACCCAACGTATAAGCTGTTCTATATACACCCAGAAATGTGTGTCTATGACAAGAAAATACAAGCTTTTTTCAACTGTATACTGTAAACCTCTGAATATAATGCTCACCTCATTCCAAATATAAGCCCCCCTGAATACAAGTCCCTGAATATAATCCCACTATGTTATTTAACATTGACATTGTCTTTTAATATAGCAGAGAACGATATTTAAAACACTGTCATTGTCTTACTATGTTAATCGAAGTGTGTTATTAATTATACATGCATGTTTATTTTCCTGTTTATGACTGACTTGTTTATTACTAACACAATTGATTGTCCATGTATAAGGCCCCTGTGCATATAAGCCCCCCCGCCCTAAGCCCATCAAAAGAATATAAGCCCAGGGCTTATAGTCAGAGGTTTACGGTATTATATATCCTATATTTTAACAATAAACACATTTTTTATATTATATTACATTAACATGTATCACATATAAAGTCTTTAAATGACAATACATTGTGTTTGTAATTATAATTACCATAATTACTTGTGTCAAAAGTAAGAAATGAAGTGAACAAATCCATATATATTTGTTGAAAATTTCTTGCAGTGGGTATCTTCCATTTGTTTTTCATGCTTCACACTGTGTATCTTTGAACATTTAATCAGCAACTAATTATAGGCAAGGATATATTTACTAGCTCATTTCTCCATATTACCAGGTACATAACATGCAAATTATACATCAACCTTGCAATCCAGGCTTTAACCCCTGCAGTTTCCACTCTCCTGCAGCATGTTTGGGAAGGGAGAGGAAGGAATGGAGGTACTATAATTTCTATATTTAGCCCCCTTCTCTTCAAGCCCCTCTCCAATAACCTCCCCCCTCATTTGGATACAAAAATAAATACCCCCCCCCCCTCATTTGGATACAAAAATAAATAAGCCCCCCTCCTCTTTTAACCATGCAGTCCCCATTCAATTATAATTCTTAAAAGTATTATTCTGTAGTATTTTAATAAAAACAGTACAACTGTAACTCTGAATATGGACATTTTTTAATTAATGGTAACCAGACTTATTGCATATATTTAGAACAAGTGCCCCCTCAATGATGCTTAGGAAACAATAATACCCAGAAGGCTTGATACAGAAATTAAAGTTGTTATTTATATATAATTGGATTAATTGCCAATATATTCACATAGTATAATAGTTTGGAAATGGAATCAATACTTGTATATTTTTAGCAAATGAGCATTGTTATTGATCAACAATGACTCTTATTGCTATAAACATCATTGTTTCACATAGCACATAGCAACAGACAAGGAAACAACTGCATTTAAATTCACTACTTATTTTTTATCCAGACACAAATTGATGTAAAAATTGTTTCAGGTTTGGCTTAGTTATAGCCTTACATCGGGCTATTCCATTTAATATCCATACCCCCCCCCCCCTGTCGAGGATCCCTGGAATTCTTCAGGGATAAAGGGTTTTGAGCTTGGAATTCTTCAGGGGTAAAGTGTTTTGAGCTTGGAATTCTTCAGGGGTAAAGTGTTTCAAGTTTGGAATTCCTCTGGGGTAAAGGGTTTTGAGCTTGTAATTCTTCAGGGGTAAAGGGTTTTGAGCTTGGAATTCTTCAGGGGTATAACCATGAAAAACATGTATCCTCGACAGGGGGTGTACGGATATTAAATGGAATAGCCCATCATGCTGTCAAGTGGCAATCACTTACAAAGCAAATCTATAACCAAATGTTTTACAACCTGAGGAACTTCTTAAATCAATTATTCTATAATTTATACAGATGCTACAAAAACACCTGGCATCTTAAATATATATAGATAACTCCATTTACAAAAGCACAAAGACCACAGGCTACAACATATTGAGTGTTGACCATTGACCATAATGTACTGTATTGTTTAAAGCTTCAAGTTTTTAACACAAGAAAAAGTTGTCACTCCAAAGTCCTGGCAACAATATGTCAATTTAACAAAACGACAACGTGTGCGATGATTTCATTTAGCCAATTCTTTCATGGTTATATAAATATACTCGTACTGTAGATCGATAAAAAGTCATTCATAAATACCATGCCATTTTGTAAGTATATACCCAACGTCCCAATACTTTTTCATACGATTAATATCATATCCTTCGATTTATATCGTTTGATTTCGCATTCCAAATCTGATAAACATTGATAATTCTCTCTTCGCGTATGTCCACGCGCAATTCTCGCAAAAAACACGCATGAATTGTGTCGGCAGCATTGATGATCACGGCAGCCAATCAAATAACGATTTAGATTCGATTTCCCCAGAGTCATGCCACAACCTAACCCGCTAACAGGCATACTCTGGGAACGAGATTGTCTGTCTTAAAAAATATATTGACATCACCATTTACAGCTGAGTAATTAATTCAGGCCGGTATATTGAAAGACTCAGAAACTATAATGCTGTGAAATTAAAGGTTAGTTTCAGTCTCAGAAGCAGGGGGGGGTCAAAACAACTTTCTCTAGGTTTAGCAAGTTATATTAGGGGGGGGGGCATAACAAATTATCTGGACTGCAAAGGGGGGGGGGAATCATTTACAACCTTAAACAAAAAAATATAAATTACCGTAGCCCCCCCCCCCCTCTAGTTAAATTATGAACGCTCCCTTAGTTGTTCTCCTTCACAAATTCTCGTCATTTTTTTTGTACGTTACTTACAACCATTGTGCACAGAGACTGCATGGCCACAAGTTTATTCTTTGTGTTTTGCTCAAAGATCAGAATACAGAAAATTTTATAGTAGCTATTTAAGAATTACAAACACGTTGACGGTGGGGACATGAAATTAAAATATCTTCCTCGCATTTTAGGATTTTCCGGCCAGAACCAGGGAAATAACGATGTCAAATATTGTTTTGTTAATCGTTATTGTCTTGACATGTATTTCTACCGAAACCGCTGCCCAAGTGGTCTGTGTTAATCCGATAGAAATTGGCGAACTTCGAGTTTTGAAGTCAAAGAAATGTGTTAACATAGATGGAACAGATGGTCGTGGAAAGATTAATACAATTCACTGTGACGGCTATCATGATCAACAAATCATTATGTGTGGAGATGGCACGATAAGGAATTCAAAAGCTCCTCATAATTGTTTTACACCTTGGGTGAACTATTTTACACCAGGCAAACACGGAAAGGGAATTTTGCAGTCAACGTCTTGCAAGGTATACCCAGCCATACCTGATTATCAGAAGTGGAGATATGGGAGGTCAAAAACCTTTGTAGACACAGGAGGAATTAAACAAGAGGCAAGAGAAATCATAAACGTGAAATCTGGGGCGTGCATGGATGTTAATGGTCGTGGTGGAAATGGTAACCTTTATGCATATCGTTGCGAAAATCTGGATGACCAGTACTTCTACTTCCGCTCTCGGGGCAAGCTGCTGGGACATGGGAGACTACAAGTTGCGAAATCTGGTCTTTGTCTGGATGTG